>PVJH01002872.1:0-65166 GCA_004026705.1 Nesogale talazaci
GACCCCAACTGAGTGGATTCTGACTCAGAGTAAGTGCACAGCACAGAGGAGAACTGCTCCGTGGAGCGTCTAAGACAGCACACAGTGAAGAGGGTGGACAACCTCATCCTTCTTCCCGAGAGCAGCTGATGGGTTTGAACCAACGGACTTGGTGGTTCGCTGTCTATTGCTTCTTCCCCCGTGACACCAGGGCCCCTCCTAAGGCTCCCTTCACATCACTGACATTGAACTCAGAAATGTGAAGGACGAGATGGCACGTGAGACTACTCCCTGCCTGAGTGGAAGAACGTGCGGTCTCATTCACCAGTTTGGCATGCTGCGTCCTCTCCTGACCAGCCGCTCGTGGTCGAAGGCAGAGGAGGGAATGGGCGTAAGAACACCTTAAAAGACGCCGGGGTCAGTCTACATACACCTCCCCTTTTCCCAACACTGCACCCGTGAGTCACTGTGACAGAGGGAGGCACACGCCAGCACAGAGGGCTTTGGGGACGGTGCAGTCCCGGGCCACACCTTGTGCTGCCTACATCATGCTGCTCTGACTTGGAACCGAGTTGGCAACAGTGTCAGTCTGGGTAGACTAGAGAAACAAATTCATAAACACGCATATGGACCTAAGCGAAAGGTTTATACACCACAGGAATGGAGCATTGAGAAAGTACCCCAACCCGTGCAATCCAAGGTCATGAGTTCAATATTAGCCCAAATGTCTGATACCAGTCTATAAAGTCTCCTTCCGACTCACAAAGCACATGCGATGATACCAGGACAATCACAGGCCAGGGGGTGCAGAATCTTGTGTGTCCAGTGGTGGTAGAAGCATCCTGGTGCTGGCAGGGCTCTCCCCATGGTTCCTCATTTCCAGGGTTCAGGATCCATCAGCAGAATTCATTGGCGGGAGAAGCATCTCAGTGCTGCTAGGGGTCTCCCTGTGGCCTCCCAAGCATCTCAGCACTGGCAGGGGTCTCTCTCTGTGGCTTCTCCGGCCCCATAGGTCTGGTTGCATCAGAGAAAGCCCATGTGGCTTCTCCTCTGGCTTCGCCAGTCTCCAGGAATCAGGATCTATCAGCATGCTGTCATCTCATCTTGTCAGTAGTTCGTCTCCAAGGAACTGAGTCTCTGATCTCTCATCTCCCCAGCGGAAAAACCGTGAGATTTCCCAGAATTCTCAGAGAAACCCATTCCCACACAGAGGTTTCATTGGCTATCTCCAGGTTGACAGGTTAGACTCCAGCCCTACACTCTTAGTCAAATTGGCACCAGAGTATGTGACTGCCACAGCAACAACTGACAGCACAATGGCTGGGCACTGAGTCCTCGGCATGCGGCTGTGATGCAGTTCCAGGGGAGGCAGTCCTACCCTTATTCTTTGGAAGCAGCCAGTGAGAGCGGCACGTGGAGCTGATGTACCTCTAGCTGAAATATAAATCCATGAACCTGTCACTGTGCACGAGCAGCAGCAGCCTGGAGACTTCCACACTCGTGGAAGTGACTTGTAAACGTCCCTGTCACCAACAGATTCAGGCTACCAGACCTGTCACTCTGTGTGAGAGGATTCATTTGAGTTGGGCGATGCCAAGACCCCCACCCTTACCAGAAGCCAGAGTCCCATGACAAGCCCAGCTATCCAGCTCCAACAAAAATGACACTGCACTGATGACAGCATCCCCCCACCACCCCCTGCCAATCTACATAAACGTCTTTTTTTTTCTTCCAGTAAAACCTCATTATGGCCACTCCTAAAGGAGATATTTATATTGATAATTCAATTGCTGTAATGTACATCTCCCTCCACGCTTCGGAGGGTTGAGTTTCAATGCCTTTCTGGTTTGCTAATTGTTTTCTAAGTGAGCTCACGACACGTGAAAGCCCCTGGGACTGGCCGCCCCGAGAAGGAATCTCCTGTCCATTCGACAAGCAGGTCCCACGGGGTCCCCAGCTGCACGCACCATGGGCCCCCACTCTGCGATCACACCGGGGGAGGCTCGCTTTGGGGACTCCAGCTCTGAGGTCTTCCCTTCTGTCCCTGATGAACAGAAAAGCTGAACAGCCCAATTCAAGTCATGGGGTATGGGGGAGAGGACGGAGTACAGGAGGAACAACCCAGGTATTTATTTCAGATGGAATGCATGGGGTCACCACCAATTAAATGAAAGTGCTGGGACACCCAGGGTTGTCCCTCTCAAAGGTCTCCATTTTAGGAATCAGAAGGATGCTTCTGTGTTCTACTCAGTAGCCCAGTAGAATGGATAGGGGACCGTTAGCAACAAGGAACATTAGGACTGTTAAGCCACCCCAGGTAAGGGCAGCTCCGTATTTCCTAGGCAGATCAATCCATCACACTTTGTCCCATCCCCACCCTAGCACAAGCTCTGGTTTCACTACAGGTCACTGGCGACCCCTGACACATGGCTAGCTCATGGCCTGGGGAGATAGGGGGGATGAGGGGGGCTCGTCCTCTGCTCACAGGAGCAGGCTATCAGGGCCCTGAAACGGCCTGACAGTGGTAGCACCAGGTTGGTTCCCTGAGAATATACATGTCTCCTAACAAGATGGACATTTAGCTGAAGAGCTTGCTCTTCAGAAGCAGTGGCAAGTCCGTGGGCACGTTGAACCAGATGACCAGCACAGGAAGGACGTTAAAGGGGGAGAGCCAGAAGCTGGGTTGGCATGATACTGTGGTGATTGGTAAAATGTTCAAAGGCCATAAAGTCGATCACCATGCTCTGGGCAGTGATTCACGCTGAGAAACTTCAACCTGAACCTAGAAGTCTCTCTTCCTACCATGCCTCCCACTAACACACACACACACACACACACACACACACACACACACCCTTGAAATGGCTAAACTACTAAAAATGTGATAATACCCTTTACACACACAGGACTATGCACCTTTCCATCCAGGAGGTATAGTGAATATATCAAAGTGCTGGTATGTGAACAACAGAGTGGTCAAGGAAGCTGATCTGGAATGATGATGCGATAACTTCTTCTGACCTTTGGGGACATAGTGAGGTGAAAGTCAATGTCATAGCTACGCCCCAGCAGGCTCTGGGGTCTTCACACCTTAGAACCCCCCAACCCCCACCCAAGGCTAGCAGAGCAGCTGGTGGAATCGGTGCCAGCTCATAACATTCAGTGGCTATTGACTCCAGCTTCCTGTTTCCTGTTTGCCAGGGCCAAGGGCTCCCTGCAAACTTTTCTGAAAGATGAGAACTTCTAGGGCACGCTTGAGTACAGACATGGTGGATTCCTGAGCTTGTATTTGTTTTTTTGGGAATCACTGCTCTCTGGTGGTGGGAGTAGAAGGCCCAGCCCCACTGCTGGAATTGAACCTCCATCCCAGTGGGCCGCAGTCCCGCACACAATCACTACGCCACTGGGGCTCAGCCCTCTGAGCTTGTATTTGAAATGATGGAATAATGTCTCGCTCATGGACTGCCGTCAAGTCCAATTCAGGGCACCCTGGGGCCGCCTTCTTGGACACCGTGGAGCTGCCCGGCTGGGCCGCGTGTCAGAGAATGTAAATCTTTCCAGGAATAGAAGCCTCCTCTTTCTCGAGAGGAGGAGCCGGTCGACTAGAAGGGCTGACTGTGTGGCTAGCAGTCTGACGTCCGCATAACTCAGTAGGCTAGCGGGGCTCCTCCCCTTTCAGAGTAGTGAAGAACGGGGAGCATTAGGAAGCAGCATCTGGGTGGAGCTGCTAGTCTCTGAGGCGCATGTCATTTGACCTCCAGCAGCCGTCTCTTTATCCATAAAACAACATCACCTATCTGTCGGGGGATGAAATGACATAACCCATAGAGAGAGTTCAATATAGTGTCTGACAGGCAATGCTCAATAGATGTTACTTCTCATTATAGTTGTGACTCGGGGATTGGTCCTCTTTGATGCCAAGAGCGCTTTTCATCTATCTATCTATCTATCTATCTACTCCAATCATTTGGAACTCATTCACAACCTTGAGGCGGAAGGGGAACCATTCTGTGTTTATGGCTGCTACCATCTACTGAAGTGTAGCTGCATGCATTTAGAAGCTGGTTCCGCCTAGGTCTTCACACTACAGTATTACTATGAGCACGGGCACTGCCCCAAGTGATCTCAGCTGGGACTTGACAGTTTTACTTTAGGCTTCTCACAGAGCAAGAGGGTGGGTCTCTTGTCTTGCAGGTTTCCTTCTCTCTTTAACTGGTTGCTGAAGAGGAAATGCTTAACACTGTGCAACAAACTCTGCGTTCTTGAAACAAACAATGAAATTCACTGCTGTCCATTCTGGCCCACAGTGACCTGTTAGACCAGTGCAGAACATTCTTATAGAATCCCAAGGCTCCACATCTGCTGACCTTGTGGGGGCAGCCTTGCTCTCTAATTGCTGTGCCACCAGGGCTGCTTCCACGGGAGACGGTTTCCAAGACGCCTGAGGGATAATGACATTAAAAGACAATGAAACCGTTCCCCAAACTTTTCTAGAAGAGACCTAAGTCGTAAATTTCTGATACTAGCCAGGAGGAAAAGGATCCATTTTGGGTTGAGGGACAGAATTGAATCGGGGAAGAACTGACTAGAGGTAAGCAAAATGTAGAATAACAGAGGACAGGCTTCCTGGGTGACCTCAAGCCCGAGGGGCAATGTGTTTCCAAACTTCTCAGATGCCAGATATGTAGTGCGAGCTTCACTGGCAGAAGCTGGTTTAGAAAGCTCGTGGTACCAGCTTCTTGATGGACTCGTGCTTTCCTGTGAGTCCTTGTCTAACTCCAGTTCCATCATGGACACACTCTGGATGGCACTCCCAGCTTCTTCCTCAAACAAGAATGCACAGGTCCAGCAAGGTTCTATTGGAGGCTCTTGTGCTGTGGAGGGATGGGTCTCTAGTTGACATGTGCATATTAAAAGAGCAACCTGCCTAATAAAACAAAGTGTTCTTGCTTTGAAGAGGAACTCCCGACACATCACTGAAGACAAAGCAGGTGCATAAGCAAAATATGGTGAAGAAAGCTGGTGGTGCCTGGCTATCAAAAGATACAGCTTCTGGAGTCTTAAAGGCTTAAAAATAAACAAGCAGGCATCTAGCCGAGATGCAACAAACCCCACACGGAAAAAGCACACCAGCCAGTGTAATCATGAAGTGTCCACAGAGTCAGGCATCGAAGACGCAGAACAAAAAAATCAAAGTATTGTGAATGAAGGGGAGTGCAGAGTGGAGACCCAAAGCCCATCTGTAGACTACTGGACATGCCCTTATATAAGCATCTTGGAAAAGAGGCAAGCCAGCAAGGGTGCAGTATAGTACCAAAGAAATATTTAACTTTTCTCTAGATCTTAATTTAATTTTTATTTATTTATTTTTATTTTTAGGTATCACTGCCCTCTGGTGGTGGGAGTAGGAGGCCTAGATCTTTAATGCTTTTCTTCCCCCCACTAACATTTCTCCAATTCTACCTTACAAATCTGGCTAGACCAGAGCATGTACATGGGGACAGATAAGAGCTGGAAACAACACAGGGAATCCAGGACAGATAGGTCCCTCAGGACCAATAAAGAGTAGCTATACCAGGAGGGTAAGGGGACCGTAAGGGAGTAAGGGGGGACCGATCACAATGTTTTACCTATAAACCCCCTCCCACGGGGATGGACAACTGAAAAGTGGGTGAACCGAGACATCTGTCAGTTTAAGACATGAAAAAAATAATAATTTATAAATGATCAAGGGTTGATGAGCGAGGGAGGAAGGGGTAGGGAGGGAAGGGTAAAATGAGAAGGTGATACCAAGGGCTCAAAAAGAAAGAAAATGTTTGGAAAATGATGACGGCAACCAATGTACAACTGTGCTTGACACAATGGATGACTGTGTGGATTGAGATAAGAGTTACACGAGCCCCCAATAAAATAATTACCAAAAAAAAGTGACCTGGCCAAAGCTAGATGCCCTGGGCTCAGGAAAGGCTGCCAGTTGGGTATGATAATAGCATCCCTGTAGGAAGAAGGTTCCAGCTCCTCTCCCTTGGGTGTCTGCCCTGGCTTCTGTCCTTCCAAGGTCTGGACTCCAGGAGGCATGCTGGTGTCTTTCCAAAAAAGGTCCTTTCTTTGGCTTAAAAGATCTTCCCCCTTTCTTGGTATTTCTCTTGGTTTTAATGTAAAAAAAAAAAAAAGACATTACTTAGGTATATTTCTCCGTCTCGGAGAGAAGTTGACATCTGAAGGGAGAAGACACGTGGTGGTCTTGAGGAGAAACCGAAAATGTCAACACCTGCTCATTCTCTTCTGCTGACCTCTGTGGTTTGGAGACGGGGAAGGATGGCTTTTCCAGGAGACGAAAGGGGCAGGAAGTGTAGAAAGTGGGAGCGAGCCCCGAGGGAAGAAGGCTGGAAAAGGGGGTGGCTGCATCTTCCCACTCCACCACTGTGTTACACAGCCATCAAGAGATCACAGTCCGAAATGATGACCCGGAATAAGCAACCACACACGTAGTTAGGGGGATGAAAAAAATCAATTGAGAAAAGCTCGCCATTTTGTAGACGTGCCACGCAAGAATCACACACTTACCTTTTACTTTCTCTCTCCAAGGGCCTATCCAACCGAAATGTAATTGGGGTGGGGGGGAATGTTAACATACATATAATATAACATTTTACCTCCACACATCACCTGTTTAGCTGGGTAAACCTGGGGGATGTGATTTTTAGCCACTGTTCCCATAGCAGTGGCATTTGCGTCAATAACCAACCGGCCACCATTGACTTGATTCAGATTCACCACGACGACCCCATGTGGGTCACAGAAGACTGGCCCTCCCTAGTGTGTTTACTGGTCAGTCTCTGGGGAAGAAGATGGCTGGGCTTTAATTCCCCAGTGCCTCTGGATGGATTCGAGTCTCTAGCCTTTCCATCAGCAGATGAGCACGTTAGGAGTGTGTACCCACAAGGCATTTGGCCTCATTCTTGAAGGGTCTTTTTTTGTGCTGTCCCGTTTCTGCCAGGCAGTGCTGCGAGATGGTTAACTAGGTCTGGGAAGGTGAGAACTGAGGATTTAATTCCCTGACATTACTAAGCCCTGGACTTGGTCTCACCCCCAACGTGCTCCACTCAACCACAATGGGATGGTCTCCTCTTAGTCTGCCTAGTCACCCATACCACAATTGTTAAGTCAAATCCAGCATCTAGGCAGTTAACTGGGGTTCTTTGGGGGAAATGCATTTTTTTAAAAAAATAAGTTAGCCTGAGTGCAGCTGTGATTCTTGAACAGCTTGCTGTGAACCACATGGAATTCCTGCCTCCCAGTCTCCCCACCACGTTCCACGCTCAACTGGCTCTCAACAGCTTTCCTGAAGCAACTCGCCAGCATACTAAACTTGGGATGCTTTAACACCAAGTAACACTTTTCTCTCTTTAATGGGATAATTTAGCCTTCTGACTTTCACAGCAGATGCATTGAAGACTCGGTGATGTCATTTAATTACAGACTCGGCGAAGAAATCTGCGAGCGCCATTATCACTCGCCTGTGTTGGCAGCTTCCCGATGGAGCTCACGAGCAATGAATGCCGTGCCCAAGAGAAACGAGCTCTGGAGAGAAGACAGGGGCCACCAGCAGGCACAGGTTAAGCCCTGTGCTGCCATCCCCCGCATAGGAATGTCGAAGGCTCTCCCTCGGTCACCTGGATAGATGGGGAGAGGTCACAGAAAAGGCAAGATAGAAGGTCCAAATTAGAGGACCAATACCTGACTAGGTCGATGTACCACAGAATAATTATCAAGGTGGATTTTCTCAATTAAAATGGTCACATTAAGATATCAAAGGTACATTTTTTTTCTGTCCTCTTAATGGTCTCTTGAAGGCTTAATCATAAGAGTTCAATAACTGCTGTCCACCCTCTCAAGCACTTGCACTTGAACTTCTACCTAGTAAGAGAGATGATGAAGATGAAGACCAATTTTTAAAAAAGGAGGAGGAGGCAGAGAGACCCCGAGCACATGAGAGAGTGCTTTAAAGGGGGGAAAAAATTAAACATTGATATAATGATATCTTTGAGTTGGATCACCCATGTAAAATTTAATATTATGATCAAAAATGGAAGAAGAATTTTTCAAATGGCTTTAATCTCCTAGAACAGTGGTTCTCAACCTGTGGGTCGCGACCTCTTTGGGGGAGGGGGGGGCCAAATGACCCTTTCACAGGGGTCGCCTGATTCGTCGTAACAGTAGCAAAATGAGAGGGATGAAGTAGCCACGAGAATAACGTTATGGTTGGGAGGTCGCCACCACATGAGGAGCCGTATGAAAGGGTCGTGGCATCAGAAAGGTTGAGAACCGCTGCTCTGGGAGCACAGGGATGGCGATGGGAAGACTTTGCCATGGTTAGCACATTCGCGTCACCCAAAGAAAGTGAAGCAGTGCAAATACAAGCCTGTGTTCCATCGACTTTATCCCTGAACTTTATCTTGATAGGCAGTGTCACCAAAGAAGGAGCGGAGGAGCTCAAGTCTATGAAAGTGTTCGGCAAGATCTAAAAGTATACCTCATACCCAAGCCCAGTCCTGTCCGACCTCCAGTTGCTGAGAACAGTCAGCACTGGGACATAGTAAGGCAAGAAGGGAAGTGCGGAGTACTGGCATACATGGGTGCAAATCTGAACTTCCTTCTCCTCCAATCACCTTCAGGTTTAAAAATGACTAACAGGCAATGGCCTGATATATGACCTCTCCACAGTTTACTGAGTACAAATGGTACTTTATTACACTACTTAAATGCAATGAAGTCCAGCGCTGTGGATATAGAGGGGGTAATGTGGCACAGTGAATATGACGGATGTGCTAGCTCTCTGCCACGAGAACTCATATAAAACACACCACCAACTTTTTAGTTATAACCCAAGACCTTGAGGGGGCAACTCGCTGAGGGTGGGGGGCCTTAGACCCACATTCTCAGGGGACAAACTAAGGCAACTGGCCTGGCAGACTCCTGTTCACTGAGCAGTGACAGTCAATGGTGGTAGGAGGAGGGAGCACTTGAAAGCTTGCAAGAGACCATCGAAGGGGCGACCGTCAGCTTTCTCCTTGTGTGGAGCCAAGAGGAGAGAAGAAAACCAAAGACCCAAGGAAACAATTAGTCCTGACGAAGAGTGGGTTATGCAAACCACAGCCTCCACAACCCAGAGACCAGAAGAACTAGATGGTGCCGTTACCTGACCTCTGATCAAGATCACAATAGAAAACCCTGGATCAAGAGGAAAGACGGGGGCCCCCAAAGCAGAAAACCCCAAAATGTAAAAAGGCCAGGCTACTTGTCTGAGAGAGACTAGTGGTGCCCTTGAGATTGTGGCCCTCGGACACCCTTTGAGCTTGGACCTGATGCCACACCCAAGGCCTATAAAGGAAAGCAGAATGAACTTCTCAGTACCACCAATGATCTGGGCCAAAAGGGTAGATGGCCTTTGTCCTGAAACAAAGCTCATAAGACAAGACGTGGAAGGAAGAGTAAAGGGAAATGGGCAGCCCAGGAGACAAGTAGGACACGTGTTCTGACACTGCGGTCATTATAAGCCACGTCACACACACAGAGTGCACAGATGGGTACATGGAAAACTACCATGTTCTGCAAACCTCCACTCAAACGTCAATAAACTACATAATCCACAGCAAGAAGAAAGGTAGGTAGGTATGTCCTGGGAGGAATCACCACGGGGGTGATGTCAAGGCCAAGGCATGAGGCCACGAGATAACACACCTGGGATCCACGTAGGCATCCACGTGGGCCTCATGATGAAGAGCTACCTCCTCAACAGTGAAATGTAGACAAGTGAGAGTTAGTCTTGGCAGCCTGGGGAGCGATGAGACCTAAGGATGCCACGAAGACCGAGATAGCCCAACGTCCCTTCCCCTGGAGAGGGGCTACGGCCATGTTCAGGAGATGCAGAGACTCAGACCCAGGGCAGATGGCTTTCTCTGAAATAACAAGTACTCAACAAAGGCTTAGGGATGGTAGGAAGGGTGGCCCAGGCTAAAGGATATGAGCTACAGAAGGCTCCCTATAGAGATAGATATTGAACGCTCCTATGTCCTAGACATTGCGTGAACTACTTGGAACATTTTAGTAAGAGTTTTCACAAACTGTAGCCCCGTCTTAGAGAAGAGGTGCAGTAACATTAAGAGTCTCTAAGGAGATGAGTGACACAGCTGGGGGTCAAACCCTTGTCTCTCTTGGTGCTTGGGCTCTTCCACTCTTACCATCCTGCTTGGCGATGGCTTGGGCTGGTGGGTAATCAGGACAGATTCAAGTCGTGGGTGACCTGGAGGCCACAGGACCAGTCTGTGGAGGTGTGGCTTGTATATCTGTGTGCTCCCTCAGCCTCTCTGTTCTCACATAGGGCAACCATAGCTATGCACCAGGCTCTGGGACCATTCTTTCTAAGGTGACAGGCACTCCTGGCATTTAACCAGATTTTACCTACAAAAGAGTGTTTCAGGGGGCCTATTAAAGTGCAGTTTGCCCCGGGCTCCACTTCTACTGCAGATGCCGCTACAAAGAAGGCCTCCATGCAAGGATCATTTTTCTGCCCTTATTGGAAATGGATCCTTGGACAGATTTCAGACTGCCCTATCGGATTCTCATCTGTTCCAGCAGCTTATTGCAAAAGAGGCTCCTGGCCTGGTGAGAGCAACATGCAGGGAGCATCAGATAATTTCTAATTGAGTTTTGCATCACTTTGATTAATGTTAATGCCCTCAAGGCCCCGAGGATGGGTGCCTTTGTGTGATGTGAAATAATCAGCCCGTGTTATAAAGCCAAGTAGGGATGTTTGCTTATTTGGGAGCCTAGAGGTCCAAGTACCTTACTCATTTGGGTCCTGGAATGATTGCCTGCCCGCAGAGGTTCCATTTATTTCCCTAGACCTAGATATGGAGGAATATAACATTTCCTAAGGTAACATTGTAACAAATGACTAGCAACCTCTGAATTGATGACTTTCTCTGAACTGAGGAAGCTAATGTGTTCTCAACAAAGGCTCAGAAGCCACTAGGAAGGCTGCAGAGATACGGCCTGGCAGCCTCGTGAGATATTCACCTGACGAAATTCACATCCAATGGAATAAACTAGATAAACTTAAAAGAGGCTAGTATGATTTAAAAAAAAAAAAACCCGATTTTTTAAAAGCACAATGTGAAGCCGAAATGGAGTCATTAAAATGAGCAGAGGTGGATTGGGGCAAACCAAAGCTTTCTGTGTTGTTGCTCGCTCTGCAGCATGACTGTAAGGAACACGGTTGGCACTTGATGGCGGGTGAAGCTCAGTTAAGTTATACAACCTGTCTGAAGGCATAAAAGTTGTGAGCGAACAAGTACAGCTGCTTTGCAGGAGCAGTTTGTTCTATTACATTGGCATTCCATGATGCTCACCGGCCTGACACGATCGCTGAAGACAAAACGGGCGTATGAGCAAATGTGGTGAAGAGAGCTGATGGTGCCAGGCTATCAAAAGATACTGAGTCCGGGGTGTTAGAAGCGTGAAGATAAACAAGGGGCCCTCTAGCTGAGAAGCAACAAGGCCCACATGAAAGAAACATGCCCGCAATATGTGATCACAAGGGTAGTGATGGGATCAGGTATCACGCAACAAAGAACAAAAAGTCTTATCATTGTGAATGAAGGGGAGTGCAGAATGGGGACCCAGAGCCCATCTGTAGACAACTGGACATGGCCTTACAGAAGGGTCTCGGAGAGGAGACAAGTAAGTCAGGGTGCAGTGAAGCACTGATGAAACATACGACGTTCCTCTAGTTCTTTAATGCTTCTTCCCCCCTACTATCATGATCCCAGTTCTACCTGACAAGTCCGGCTAGAGGATGTACACTGATACAGATAGGAACTGGAAACACAGGGAAGCCAGGACAGATGAAACCCTCAGGACCAGTGATGAGAGTGGCAATACTTGGAGGGTGGAGGGAAGGTAGAGTAGAAAGGGGGAACCGATAAGAAGGATCTACCTATAGTTCCCTCTCTGGGGGATAGACAACAGAAAAGTGGGTGAAGGGAAACACTGGACAGTGTAAGACATGACAAAATAATAAGTTATGAATTATCAATGGTTTGTGAGTGGGGGTGGGGAGGTAGGGGAAAACGAGAAGCTGATATCAAGGGCTCAAGCAGAAAGATAATTTTGGGGGAATGATGATGGCAACAAATGTACAAATGTGCTCAACACAAATGGATGTAGATAGGGGCTGTGGTAAGAGTTGTACAAGCCCCCGATAAAGTTATTTAAAAAAATAAATGAATTGTGAAAGAGTCAAGAACAGAACGGAGCACTGAGTGAGCCTCTAAGTCTTTCCACCTCTCCAGTGATTGGAAGAGGATGAGCTGAGGCCCAAGCCCAAGGAGGCCCAGAGCAAGACAAATTCTCTGAGACTTCTCCGGTCCTCCTACAAGTTATCGGGTTGCCACGTGTTGAAAACCACTCAACTGCACATGGGTTGGTTTGGCGGCTTAGAGGCCTGTCAATGATCTGGAAAAGCCCCAGACACTGATAAGAACCAATGAACTTTAGAAGGAGACAGGGCCCTGGTCTTCACTGCTATTTCACTACTTCTACTTTACAGACAAAGAGAGTGACCCATCAAGACCAGAGGAAAGTGCTCAAGGACACACGACTAGTAAGTATTTAGAGCATTGGGGGCCTTGTTCAATGACTAGAAATAATAATAATAATAAGAAGAAGAAACAGGTAGTGATAAAAAAAATGGCGAGCAACCCTTAAGTCATCCAGATTTACTGCACCCCTAGGTGTCCACCTCAGAGCGACTCTGGGTACAGAAGAATGGACCACCACCCCATGCCGTGCCATCTGCACTACCGTTGTCTGTCAGAGCCCTGGAGTCCATTCCTGCTGTAATGATGGCACTTGTCAAACAAAACCCACTCCATGGTAGTTCTTCCACCTCCCAGGACCTACTGCCCTGCTCCTGAGGAAATGAGCCTTGCAAGCTTTCTGTGTTTCAAGAAATCTCAAGCCTGAAACTTATCAAAGGGCCCAAAGGCTCAGTTGAGTTGTTTCAGAGAATAATTCCAATGAAATTTAAATTGTCCCCTCCCTTTCTTTCCTTGCCTTTTGCTTTTTATGGCATCATAAAGCCACGTTTCTCACCCGGCATTCCAGAAAAAAAAAAATAGGAGTGAGTAGTATTGTCAAAGCTATTAAAAAAAAAAAAGAAAGAAAGAAAACATAACCTACCTCATTTTTATAGATGAGGGTATTAAATGCACAGTCTTTAAACCACTCACATATACAACAATGATGGCAAGTAGATATAAATTTTACAGTCCCGAAAGGGAGAACCCTGTGGCCTACCAAAATAAAATTACCTTTCTAATGTAACGTTGGGATGGAAATTTCAACTCCAAAGGTAATTCAGCATCCAAGGCCTCACTGATGCATGAATTATGCTCACAGAGACGAATCAATAGGATCTGTGCAATTGCTTCCTCCTCCTCCCATAATATCAAATCTTCGAAGGTGGCAGGAGAGATCATAAGGATGTTTGAGGATTGCTTATTTGAAGATTCGGAGGAGGCCAAATCCTATCATATCTATTAAGGGATGGCGCCTGACCGTGAGCTTGTAATTAACACTGGAACAATTGACTTAAAAGTCCGTGATGCCGCCCATGCGTGGTGAAAATCAGAACGGAAACTCTGTTAGCATTTTCGTAGAATTCGATTAAAAGGAACAAACCAGTGAGACAGAGGCCACATTATAGGCTAATAAGGGCTTGGAGAAAGCCCTTATTGCTTGGGTATTGTTTCTACTCTGTGGTGGAATGCAAGGGGAAAGAGCTCAGCTTTCCAGGGGGCAGTAAGACAGTAAGGCGCCCTTCTGACAGCATCAACAGCCTAGGAAAAGCAGAGACCTCTGATGTGTGGTCTCCATCCAAACTTGCTTACAGTTAGGAAGGAGAAGCTTCCCTCTCCTCTCTTAGTAATATCCCCTGAGGCCCGAGCTCTGGTGACAGAGTGGACTAATTGTGGGGTTGCTTTTTGCCAGGACAGCGGTGCAAACCCACCGCAGAAGAAGTGGGGGGGCTGTCTGCTCCGGTGAAGATCCAGGCTCAGAAACCCGGGGCAGCACTTCTACTTGGTTCCACAGGACCGTGATGAGCTGGATTCCACTAGGCAGCAGGGCTTTTTGTTTGTAAGGTCTGAGTCAAGAGATGGAGTTGGGTTGAAACCCTTCAGTTCTTCGTACCTTTCCTCTGTCTGAATCGTGGCGCAGTCTGGGGTAAATTGCAAGTATGTTTGGGAGGAGGCTTGAGGCGCTCCCATCAAGCCTGTTGTATAAACCTGTCTGTGGCGTTGCTTCGTTGTGAAAACAGTTGGCAGGGTAGGGAGTGGGTCGAGCAGAGAGGAGAGACCACAGCGGTGTCTGGGAGGAGCAGTTCCAGGGAGAAGAGAGCATTGCCTGGCGAGTTTGGGTACTGAGACGGCCCTCCCACCAACTTGCTAGAACCAAAGAAACCAAAGATACTGGCTAGAGTGCGGAAGGTCCGAGAGGGTGGCTGTGGTCCTGGGGGAGGCCGTACCAACCCCTACAGCAGAGGGGGCCAGTTTCCAGTCAGCCATCACCCATGTGTCAGTGGGCGTTTGCGTGTTGCTGTGACCCTGAGCACGTTTCAATGGAGCATCCAGTGCAAGAAATACGAGAAAGAAAAGCCTGGCAATCTAGTGCCCAAAATCCGCCATGGAAGAAACTATGGGTTGTGACTATGGGCTGACCCACAACTGACAGTGGGGACGGCGCAGGGACCACCAAAGTCAGACAAAGGAGCTTAAAAAACTCCTGTTTTCTTTCAGTTCCATTTCTGCACCAAGCTTTTGCGACCCTCTGATATATACTAGTGAACAATCACAGACTGCTCTCTAAATGACAGAGGTATTCACAAGTTTGATTTGTACCCAAACCTCAGCAGGTAGGGACTGTTGTTCTCATCCGTTTCGCTAGCTAATAAACAATATCAACTGAACTGAAACAATAACAACATCCACTGAAGTGCACGGCGGTTGAGGGCCTTGCTGAAGGTCACACAGTGACTGAGTGAGTGCGTCAGGACTGAACCTAGACGTGCTGGTTTAGAAAGCTGTCATCTCTGTCCCTCGGCTAATTCGTCTGCATCAGAGAGCAAGCTCACATTGGGCCATCCCAGCTCCACCAATCGTCGTCACACTTGCCTTGTGCGTTAGACTGGAAGTCACCGGGAGGGAGAATCAGATCGCACTTTACGGCCATCGTCTATCAGCTTCTCACAGGGCCTGCTGCAGGAAGAATTTCTTACTCTGGATGGGGAGGGTGGGTTGTCTAAGGAGGGACCTCACATTGCCTGCATCTGAACCACACACAGGTTTCAGTAACAAGATCCCCAGATAATTTCTTCTGAAAATGCAGCTAATGAAAGCAAAGCTCATTGATTAACCAACCATGACAGCCACAAAAATCTATTTTCCCCAACGGATCAAGCAGAGAAGAACCAAGTGTGCGTGACTTTTGGTGTTAGTGTGAATCTGATAGATATTATGCTCAGCAAATTCTCCTTGATCGGGGCCAGGAACTTGTCAAAGATCCAAGGAAAGTTCACTCTTTTAAGTGGATGGGTAATCTTAGCAGCATGAATATGAAATGTCAACAATGGGAGAGTTACGAAAGATGTCCAAAGTGGCTTTCTTGGCTTTCAGGAATTCCTACATTTAAGGACAAAATGAAAGCTTGTGTTCATCTTCACTTTCAACTCGGTTCCTTTACAGCAGCTTAAGGGAACACTCTTGTGAGGGGGCAGTTTGGCTTCAGACTTGGAAGTATGATGTGGATCCACATGTATTCTTAGATCAAAAGCAATTGGGAGGCATCAGGAACACAAGGGCCAGATTTATTTGCCCAGTACTTGAATTAAAGAACCAGAGAAAAACATACTTCGTTAAGAGGCCCATCCAAAGATCCCAAAACAATAAGTTTCTGAGCGTAATCCCAATCACTTAGCATATGAATAGGCTTACTCTGGGGCACATGGTACCTCTTGAACACTTGCTAACTCTTAAAAAAAAAATGGCATGTTGATGATTTAAGAGGGCACAAATCAGGCATGAATAGAATTTTTCATCAATTACACATGATCTTGGAAATGGGAGAGACGAGTGAGCGAGTGGTGTCCACACTCAAATGAACCCCGCCTCATCAGTGCCAGGAGGCAGCCCTTCAGTCACAAAGAGGTCAATTAGCTCTCTTTGGCAGCCCTGTTGCCCAAAGAAAGGAGCTGGGCTGAGATAATGCTGCCAAGTGCCTGGAACAAGAGAGGAGATGTTCAATTAACTCCTACAAGAGGACTAAATAAATTCATGTAGGGAGTGCAGGCATCACATGTTCAGTAGACAGCCGAATCAGAAAAGGGGAGGACGCCCAGGAGCCTTCAAGGGTGGCTTTTTTGGAGGGAACAAGAGCATAAAGATAATGGCATTTGGAGTGAGAGCACCAAAGGTTATCAGGAAGCATACTTGGGACAATCAATAACGAGACAGTGGGCAAAAAAAAAAAAAAGGGAACTAACAAGGAGAAGTCTTCAAACGGTTAAACTAATCTTTTGAATCAGACCTTTGCATCCTGAAGCTCCCCCTTCCTTGCCATTTTTTTCTGCCGTCTCTTGCTTGGGGTGCTTTTGCTGACAGAATGTCCAAAGACCCATAAGTCCACTGGGGTGGTTACACAATTTCAAGTCAACTTGTTAAATAGAATGAAGGGGTAGAGTCTAGTTTGTTAATCAGTTGACCGTCTGATGATGCTTCCTTTTCGGCATGACCTTCTCAAGAGGATTCTGGGAGCGTCTCTCTTGATTCTGCCATCAGAAAAGGCAGGCCTGTCTCTCCTTTCTCCTGCTACACATTTCTGTTGACAAGCCACAGGGAGCCACAATGATAGGAACCCAAGAGATAGCCCAAGAGATGCTCCAACTGCCACTGGATCCACAAGACTTTCTACCCACCAGCCTGTGAGCTTCCTGCATTGGGCATCCTTGTATGTGTAGTGTGAGTCTGAAGAGAAATTTAGAGACTAGTGTGTTAGTCTGGGTTGAAAAGAGAAGTAAATCTTGGGAGACATTCCTGTGTATAAGAAAGAGCTTTTTATATATATAAGCAGTCGAATATGAAGAAAACATCCCAGCTTTGTCCAGATCAAGTCCAAAAGTCCGACATCAATCTATAAATTCCTCTTTGGTCTCAGTGCAACATATGCAGTGATGCTGGATGCAGTAAGATCACATGCCAGTGGGTGGAATGTCTTGTGGGCCTAGTGGTGGCAGAAGCAACTCAGCGTTGGTGTGGGTCTCCATGTGGATCCTCTAGTTTTAGGACTCTGGCTCTATCAGCACGACTCCATGTGGCTTGTCAACAGGAATGTCTCCCACAAACGTGTATGTGTCCTGCCTCCAGTGAGCTATTTATCTCCTTAGTGTAAAGTGACCAGACGTCCCGCTTTTTAACAACTGAACTATGTCCCGCGGCATTTTCAGATGAAAATAAATATATTACAATACTATTTTTCACATTCTATGAAAATTTTTGTTGTTCCATATAGACCAAATTCTTAATCAAGAACACTTCCCCCCCAATCCTCCACCCCCCCCACCCCACCCCCGCTTGGGTCAATGGTGATCCGCTTAAAATCTGGTCACTTTACCTTAGTAACTCCAAATGATGTGAGGCTGCAGCTTGATTGACAGGCTAACCCCCACACCTTCATTCTTAAGTCTCAAGTTGTCACCAGATTATGTAGCCACCACAACTGGTCTCAGGCATATGGGCTAATGTCACACTTATGGACTTGATCTGACCTAGGCTGGAATGGTTTCTTCATATACAATTACTCTTGGATATAAAACTCTTTTTTTTTCTAAAGCTCTTTCTAATATGCATTGGAGTGTCACCTGATTAGTTTCTCTTGTTAACCCTGTCTAACACATCCCCTAAGATCGAAAGTAAAAGGAAGAGTGACACACTTCCTTAAATGAACTGATGGATAACGTTGTTTTCTTCTAGCATTGAACCTAATGCTCCGGCCCTAAAATTTCCATTTGCCTCTCTAGACAGAAAGACATCCCAAATGATGTACAGGCATGACTCCCTGCACTGAAGGTTCTGTGTCAGTTCTAGTGTCTCCTAGGCCTTTATGCACTTTGGGCATGCAACAGAAGAGTGGACAAACCAGGATGTGGGGTTCTATCCATATCACAGGAAATGTGGACCAGAGAGAAGATCACCTGGATCACCCTAGATAGACTCATGTCTTCAGTATGTGAGAATCACCTCTGCTATCCCAAATCCAAGTGGGGCACCTCCAGGGAGCATGTATTCCAGGGAATATGAATGGATGCAGCCAGATGTACCTGCTGCATGTTTTAGCAGAAGCAATTAATTTATTCTCTTGTCTAGCTTTACGGAGGATGGCAAACTAAACAAGGAGAAGAGTTGAGCAGTGCTACATTGTCTGGCAGACTAAGCCATGAGCTTGGACAGCACTCTCTGGGACGGATCAATGGGCTACTTGATTGGATGGTCCAATGAGCTTGAGCCGTGTGCAGGCTAAGAATGAGCACTGGGCTCTCCCTGAACTATTACAGAAGCCTGGCCTACGTGGCTTTCCACTCCTCTACCCAGCAAGCACACATGCTCCAGAAGGAAGAGGTCCGTGGGGAAGGGTGTTGACAGAGAGCAGTGAGGTGTCTGGGTAAGAGATCACTCTGGAACACAGTCTCTTTGCAGATTGTGCTGTTTTCGCAACTTTAAGTAAGTGGGTTTGCCATCTCAGACTAAAGGAACACTAGATTAGAGCTAATGCTGGGGACCCTTTCATGGAATGAATTTGAGGTGTGGGTCTTCATGAGTATATAAATAGTTTACTTAGTAAAAATACTGAGCTATAAAATCAAACTTTCAGGAAAATTTGTCATAAGTGAAAAGGATGGGATTTTTTTAAAAGAAAAAGAAGGCAGTGTGCATGATGCTCTCGATATGTGGGTATGTGCCAAAGCATTTAGGGGGAAATACAATCCCTCATCTCTAACAG
Organism: Nesogale talazaci; assembly: GCA_004026705.1. Lineage (NCBI taxonomy): Eukaryota > Metazoa > Chordata > Mammalia > Afrosoricida > Tenrecidae > Nesogale > Nesogale talazaci. The sequence goes on from PVJH01002872.1 coordinate 19,096, forward strand.
ATAAACTTAAACAGGCAAAACAAAATCCCACATAAAGAGGGTTTCCTTTCTGGGGAAATTGCTAGAAGTTTGGCCCTATGGAACATTTAGCCCAACTTAAGACCTGTGGATGGTGCTCCATCCTCCTGCCAAACTTGTTTATATACATATATGTGTTTATATGTGTATATATATATATATATACATACATACACACACATACATATATCCTCTATCACAGTTTCCTGGACTGAACAGGGAGTGGGGGCAGCTGAGTGGAGGATTAGAGGCTTGGAGGGGAAGGAGGGTGTCATCAACTTTGAACCAACAGTGGGAACCATTCATAAGCTCCAGTGATTCCTGACATTGGTCCAAGCTTCATCCGGCCTCTTCCCTCACCTGAAGCATCCAGTTCACTCCGCCCAAAGGAAATACCAACTCAGCACTAAGGTCCCTAAGTTTTGCATCACACACTAGGATAAGCCCAAACAGAAGAAGTTAGGTGGGAGCAGAGTAGATTTTTCAATCGGCGCTTTCTCAAACTCCAGACACCTCGTTTTTACACAGACAACGTGTGTGTTGTATGTTCTTGCCAACTTCACCCCCCTCCGAAGTATTTTTGAAACTGTGTATGCACCGTGTGCATATCAATATCTGGAACGGGAAGGGAGATGGCTGGGGACAAAAAAAAGGAAGCCGCTTATAACTCATACATCATTTGCATAAAAATATCGTAAATGCCATCCAGTGTTCTGTGCTTACCATCCATGGGCAACGGAAAGCACTTGAGTTATAGAGTGGCAGCCACAAGCTACGAGTGACAGCCTCAACTGGAGCTAGCACTGGGTGAATCCTGTCTGTGTTGGGGCTCTAGGTGAACGCTATCTTTTCAGAACCTTCGATGATGTTCTTCTTAGCCATCTTTCATGTAACTGGAGCATTCCTCTTTAAACCTTCGTGACCACAAAGAGGCGCAGCTGGTAAGGAGACGCATCCATTTAGACAGTAAGTGAACAGTGAGTCATCACAACACTGCCTATGGGACGCGTTCTGTCTGGGCTCCTGTGAAAACCACAAGCCATCAGCCTGTTTGCCCGGCGGCCTCCGGGCTCCCTCACTCTGCCCTGGCTGCTTAGCTCTGGGGTCAACAAGCAGTTAACCGGGGCCTGGGCTGTGGTCCATTCTGCAGATGTTGGTTTGCTCCCCACAGAGATGAACCATGCGCCACCACACACGGGGTCCTTTGATTCCCTCACGTGTCTTGCAATTGTGGACAGGGCAAGATGGGAGAGAGAGTGGCTGAAGGCAAACTCAGCCCCGCCTGCCAGCGGATGGTAGGAGCGGACAGGTTAAATGGAAACAGAATATACTTCTGCTGTATTCTCTACTGGCAGTGGTCAGTAGGCTTACCTGCATGTACTTCAGTAACCTACTGGCTGGTCCATCTAGGTCAGAGTGAGTATGGAGGGAATCGTGGGCGTTTGGTCTACTCAGATCTACACTGGGGCAAGAAAGAGAGTGCCAGTCCCTCTAAGGCAGGCATCCTCAAACTACATGTGGCCCGCCAAGGACATTTATCAGGCCGCTGCTTCCTGTCCTGCTTAGCAGCCGACTCATCCCAGGTCTGCAGTGAATTTGTTCATAGTTTGTTTTGCTTTGTTTTTTTTAAACTATAGTTGCCCTCCAATGGTCTGCGGGACGGTGAGTGGCCTCGTTTTAAAAGCTGCTCTAAGGCTTTATTTTACCAACTGACTGTGGACATTTCACCCTCTGAAATGGGATATGTTCATTAGAACCCATCAAAAAAGTCCCCAGGGCCAACTGCAGCCACAGAAGGTGGTACTCCCTGGGAAGCACCATCCTCCAGCATCCCCCTCAAAGAGCTCACAAAGATCAGCAGAACAAAAGGCAGGCCACATGCAGAGTCCCAAGCTCTGCGCCATGCCCACTGTAGTGGATTTATATACATGGTCTTCAACAGACAACAATGCTGGCTCTATATCAGGGGCGGGGCCCTCCTGGATAACCTGCTTTGACAGACCATCCCACAAAGACCCCCAGCTACTATGTCAATGAAGGAAAGCCTCAATGTCAAGAGAAGGGAGTTCCGACTCAGGCTCACCAACACTGGCATTGACCTTGGAAAGTTCTTCTGCTTGTGTAGGAAAGAAGGGACTGGAGAAACTCCAGAATCCTGTCAAGATACGAATCCTGGCTCTCAGTCGTCACCAGTGCAGTTTCTAGCTGGTGGCTTCCTTTCTTTTAGATCTTACTCTACTGCCATGGCAATGTCATGGTTGATACATAGTCCGGTGTCCATTTGAGAGGGTTACCGGTGAAGGGGTGCAGCCTGGTCTGTCAATCAAGATGTAGCAACCGAGGCCTCTGTGTGGGCATGGCCTTCTCCTGAGAATTCTGGGATCTGTATTTCCTCCCTGGAGGTGGGAGAGTCACACACTCTCTCTGCTCACTGCCTGAGAGATGCTCTGCTGACAAGACACAGGGTGCTGGGCTGATATAGCCCATGACCTCTGGAGCCAGAGAAGCCACATGGAAACTCCTGCTGGCTCTGAGATGCTTCCAATGCCACTGGATCCACAAGACTGCCACCCACTGGACTGTGATCTTCCTGCATTCAGCGTCATGGCAATGAATCTGAAGAGGCTTCATAGATTGGTATCGAACATATGGACTTATGGATTTGATCTGGACTGGGCTGGGGCGTTTTCTCAATATTCAATTGCTCTTGTATATACACCTCTTTCTTATACACATATGCATGTCTGAATTCGTTTCTCTAGTCTACCCAGACTAACACAATTGTCATGGTATCGTTATGTTTGGCAAAAGGGGGACAGTGAAAATCTAGGTCAGTTCTTTGGTAGGAGTTCTCCCAAGTTCATGTCCTTATCTAAATGAAGTAAAATAATTTTTAAACATCCCTACTTAGCTGGAGACACAGGGAATCCAGGACAGATAAACCCCTGAGGACCAATATTGAGAGTACCAGGAAGGTAAGGGGTAAGTGGGGTGTGGGGGAGAGAACCGATCACAACGATCTACCTATAACTCCCTCCCAGGGTGATGGATAACAGAAAAGTGGGTAAATGGAGACATCAGTCAGTGTAAGACATGAAAAAAATAATCATTTACAAACTATCAAGGGTTCATGAGGGGAAAAAGGGTGGGGCAGGGAGGGGAAAAATGAGAAGCTGATACCAGGGGCTTAAGTAGAAAGAAAATGTTTTGAAAATGATGATGGCAATACATGTACAAATGTGCTTGATACAATGGATGGATGCATATACTGATTGTGATAAGAGCTGTACGAGCCTTAATAAAATGATTTAAAAAATAAATAAAAGATTATCTCTTTTTCCTTTTTTAATAATCAATTTATTTTTATTTTTTAAAATTTTTTCAATGATTTTACTGGGGGCTCTTATAGCTCTTATAACATTCAATATATCATTTGTATCAAGTATATTTGTACACATGTTGCCATATTCATTTTCAAATATTTTCTATTTGAGCCCTTGGTATAAGTTCCTCTTTCCCCCTCCTTTTTTTCAATGATTTTATTGGGGACTCTAACCGCTGTTGTAACATTCCATACATCATTTGTATCAAGCACACTTGCACACATGTTGCCATCCTCATTTCCAAATGTTCTCATCTGAGTCCTTGGTTTAAGTTCCTCCTTCCCCCTCCTTTTTTTTTTTTTTGGTTAATAAATCAGGCTATCTTTTAAAAAAGAAAAATCCCTTCTTAATGCCGCATTATACTTTGCCCTTGTTGTTAAGAAAATACATGCCAAACATATAAGTCTACAACTTCTATCGGGCCAATTCAGGGACACCTATGGCAGCAGTGACATGTATGACGGCGTTCTTTGAGGAGGCCTGCCACCACTCTCAGCTCGCTTTTCTGGCTGATCTGTCCCCATTAACCCAAACTCATGGCTCCCCCAGTACCCCACTTCATCTTTCAAGTTTCTGTTGACATGCTCAAGGCTGTCTGTGTCTATGCCCTGAAGCTCAGCTACTGCCTGCTTCTTCAAGGAGGCGATGCATTTGGTTTAAGGTTTCTGGGAGACAATTCGGAGAAGCAGTTTTGGGAGAGATCCCTGAGCAACTGCTCAGGTAGCTTTGCCTGATTCTGGCGGCGTGCGGGGCCTGGGCCCTCTCACGCCCAGTGCCGTGCTGAGAAGTGGCGTCTTCCAGGAGGAACAGGTGTTAGTGAGGGCTTTGTGAGAGGTCTCTAAATATTACTGGGGCTGCAGTGACATCTCTGTCTGCAAATGGTGCACCCGCCACAGCCTGGGCTTCGGAGTCCATACTAAACAGGGTGCTGCACGGCTGTGTAATTGTTGAACTCCTGTCTCATATATTCATAGTTAATTTTGGCAACCGATTTCAGTTACGGGAAGGGGGAAGACGGGGAAGGGGGGTGACTTCTCCTGCCCTTCAACTTCCCAGAAATGTATTAGAAATGACAGCCTATGATTGCTGCAGACAGTATCTAATTAACTGTCATTATAAAACACATGTCAGAGCCTGGGGCCTATGAGGGACTGGGTGTCTAATTTCTCTCCAGAATAATAAGCGTCTCCCCTGAAACAAGCTGGGGAATGGGTTTTGTTGTCTTATTAATCAACGGATTTCAAGCGGACCCCCTCTCCCTGCTGGAGCTGCACCCTTTCCGAATGCCGCTCCCTACCCAGAACCAAGCTGAGCACAGGCTTTTGACAAATGATAGATTTAAAACCGCTTCCTGTCACCTCTGCTGGGCAATCTTCGCGGAGCGCTATGGCAGAAATATGATATGGATAGGCAGGCTGTTTGCAAAAACGATTAACTCAATAATGAAACAATTATTCCTAAACAACCACGAAAATTACTTACAAGCCCGATTTTCTCCCATTTTGCCACAGTACAGATTGCGATTCCTTTTCCATTTCTATTAATTAGTACAAAGAGCTTAATCCCCTCTCTCCTCCTATTATGCAAAAACAAGCCTGGTTATTAGGGCCCTATCTCCTTTCCAATTAATTTTATTTAGGATTGAGTTGCAGAGAGGAGCCGCCTTACTGGTGTCCTCTAATGAGAGAGTTAAGATGAAGTGGTGCCAGGCTCAACGGCCGAAGTCATTCTCTTGCTCAGTCCGTTGACCGCTTCATCAGCCTGCTCTTCAGCTTCCCCAAGTGGCTTGGGACATCATGCCAGTGGGCGGGGGCACCAGGCCACAAGGTGGGAGGGTGCAGGAAAAGAGCCTGTCTTACTGGGGGGTGCTTTGATTCTGTATGGAACATATTGGGGGCACTCCCACCCACCCTACTCCTCTTGGGGTTCTCCATGCCCAACCAGATGCAAGTCCAAGGGGAGTTGGAGGCCCAGTGCTGACCCTGCTGGATCTTTGCCATCAATAACAGCCCACTCTGAGCTCTATGCCTGGTGGGTCTTCCCCAGCATGGCATGGGATGGCACAGAAGAGGTGACTCTGTATGAAGAAAGGGGTCGATATTGTTTCATAAATTTTGTTGTTGTTGTTGTTTCATTTATAGATGGGTGGATGGACTGATAGATTGATCGATAGACTGCTAAATAGATATGTAGATATGTGTGGATACAGACAGAGAAATCAATTGACTGATAGATGTTTGCATATAGTTATGTGTGTCCCTGTATTCACCTGTGCAGGTATGTGTTTGCGTGCATCCTTTTGGTGATGGTAACACATTTTAGAAAATCCTTGAACCACAACAAAGTAATCTGCCAATTAATATTCATTAAAGAACTGATCCCAAAGCAAATTTCACAGGCACAATGCTTGTCAGCTACTTAATTTAACTTCAGAATCTCATTAGGTCTGTCTGCTCCTGTCCCCTCCTCCTACCACAAGGAGTCATCGGACCCGGGGGAGGGGGTTGGCGGCAACCCTGGCGCCAAAGGTCTAGAGACGAACCTTGTGACTCAAGGCTGTTCCGGCTCAGGGAGGAGGAGCCGCTGGTCTTGAGGAGGGTGGCAAGCACTGAAAGAGCTCTCTGAGTGAGACACAGAAGTCCCATCATGGTATCTCAGAGATGCTCGCAGATAACTACATCTATTTTTTAAATGCTATGCTCTTGGAGAGCAAGGGAAGCAGCCGCCTTTGTGTGACATGTCCTTCTGTTGACACGAAGCAGTCGTTGACATCATGCCATGGGGTAAACTACAACCACTGCCACCATGTCAAGTCCCACTCGTGGCTGCCCAGTACAGGGTTTCTGAGATGGTACCCCTTTATGGGGCAGCTGGCAGGGTTTGAACTGCTGATCTTGTGGTCAGAAGCCCATGGCAACACCCACTGTGCCTTCGAGGCCAGTAGAGAGTGACTGTACCAAAAGTTAAAGCGGGGCTTTCCTCTACTGCATCTCCTCTGACAGCACGTGCATAGCCTTCCGTGGCTCAGGCCAAAGCTGGGGGAGAGCCCATGGTTGCCGCAGGCTCCCTGGGCTGGTGAACGAGGTGGGCTGCTACATAATCGGCAGCCGCCAGATCCCCATTCCTTCCATCCATCCACCATCCCACCAACACTGCTGGATCGATCACTGTGGGGCAGGCACCCTGCCAGGTGTGAGGGATATGCAGATGGAGATAGGTTTGTTCTTCTCAAGAAGCTTACTGTCCAGCGTGAGGATCCTAACCGTCAGAGTGTCTGTGACAAACATTTGCAGATTCCTGAGCAAGTAAGAGTTGGGGCAGGGCGGGCTGCTTAGAGGAGAAATGAGGCCTCCCCAGGACATGGAGCTGGAGGAACAGAGGGCCCAGCGCACAGGGGTGTGCGTGACGCAGAGCAGGGGAGCAGGGCAGGCAGACCATAGTACCAAGATCAGGCTGACTACAGGCCAAAATAAAGACATTCAAGCAGGCGAGGGCCAAGGACAGATGGAAGCCAAAGGCTCCGGAAAGGTGGCCCTGAAGCAGCAGGCTGGAGTTAAGAATGTCCTTGAGAAGTCATTGACTGGCAACCCCCAGTTGTCTCATTTTAGGATTTCTGTCCCAATCATGCAAATTGATCTACCTCCTTCTGCCTGCGATGGCCCAACACCCTCAGCTGTCAGCTTTTCTGGGATTACCGTGGGAGCTTCAAGATGTTCTGGGGCCAGTTCTGCCATCTCAGAAACCTATGTTCCCATGAACTTCACGAAGTCCCTGTATCTCCAGAGCACCCGATGGAAGACAACACTTCAGGACCAAAATTAATCTCGTCTCTAATTCCACCTCCTACCCTCCCCTCACATATTTATTCTATCTTACAGAACATGATTATTGAACATTTATTTCAAACATTCACTGTGTATTTCTATCTGGTCAAAGTGCTGCTGAAGATAATGGATAGATAAGACTCCATCTTCAGGATGGAAGAAATATCCATTTTGGTGCATGGGTGAGATTTCTCAGCCTCTGGCATTTAGTTCAAACAGTATCTTCTCTCTCTCTCTCTCTCTCTCTCTCTCTCTCTCTCTCTCTCAGCTCCTACCTGGCTGCTCTGAGACATTGAGAGCACCTTGATTTCCATGGCAGTTGTGTAAGCTTGGGTTATAACGAAGTTTTTCTCGTGATATTTCCCCCGTGGAAATGAGAGACCATCTCCCTAGTTGTTGGGAGATGCTCGACTGACAAGACAAGATGGCAGCGTCTGAGGAACTAGAGAAGCTGGGGGAGAAGCCACATGGCCTTACCCTGATGGAAACAGACCTCTGAAGCTGGAGGAGCCACAGAGAGACCCCGGCTAATGCTGAGAGACTTTTGCTGCTTCTACTGCCGCCAGACACACAAGACTCTGCATCCCCTGGCCTATGACTTCATGAGTTGGAAGGGGACTTTAGGAACTGGTGTTGGACATACGGGATAACATTGGACTTGTGACCTTGGACTGGACTGGGTTGGGATGCTTTCTCAATGTTCCATTCCTCTTGTATATAAACCTTTCCTTTATACCCATATGCATGTCTATGACTTTGTTTCTCTGGTCTACCCAGAATAACATCGGCATGCTGATTTTATGTGAAAATGATGCTAATTTTTCAAGATTTTCAAAGGTAAATCACTGATTTAAGACTCACACGGAGCTGCCTTCTTTAGTGATACAGATATGCTTTGAGAGCCTGCATCATTAGAATAACATAAAGAGCATCTAAGAAGAATTGTTTTCCATACAGACGACATGCTGCATGGCATACTGTGCCACACAGGGCAAGTACAAGTTCCTGGTGGACGGATGACCCACTCTGGACAGACCAGACATTGGGGTCATAATTAAGTATAAACTTACCACACAGTGGGGCTGACAAAAAATGTCCGGGGAAAAGTCCATCATCTTCCCAGGTCTATTTTCGACAAATGTACTGCGGTGGCCAAACCTGCTACAAAAAGACTTCCTTCGAGTGTGAAGCAGCAGAGCTCGCGCTTTAACAGCTAAGGCCCGCAGGTCTCAAGCCCTGCTGTTTTCAGCCACCACGCATGCATCGCATGGAGGCCGGGCAACGGCTACGAAAGACCGAGTAGGGGGCTGAGCCCTGGTGGCACAGTGGTTGTGTGCGGGACTGCGGCCCACAGGGTTGGCGGTTCAATCCAGCAGCAGCTCTCCAGGAGCAAGGCTGGGCTTCTAACTTCCACCAGGGCAGTGATGCCACAACAAAAAGGAAAAAAAGAAAAAAAAGAAAGACCAAGGAGGACGACTGATCCACAGACATTAACAACAGCACGAGCTGCCAGAAGTTCTTAGGCGAAGCCCCAGCAGGGCACGCCTTAGATCCAAGGTGGCGAGCCTTGGTCTCGTGGACTTTGGACATGCTGTCAGGTGGAATCAGCCGCAGGAGGAGGATCTGATGCTTGGCAAAGACCCTCACCAGGAGGCCCCAAAGGGCTTAATCAGGGCAGCGACGGCGAGGCCAGAGCAGGACTGGGCAGTGTGTCATTCTGTCATGTAGATAGGGGTGGGGGTCAGAACCCACTCCATGGCACCTGATTTATGGATTATTCTCGGTTTTGATGGTTAGAGCAGAGTCCTCCTTGCTAAATCTTCCTGAACTCCACTCTTTAAATCAAACCCTGAGGACTGAACGCTGGGCGGAAGGCCCAACCTTCCATCTCTGGGCCTCCGCGCACCTGCAGTGCAGTGCACACCTCACGGGATGGGGCGCGAGGCCTGGTCGACCAGACAGGCAAACCACATAAATGTGTAAGAAAGAGCTTTAAATCAAGAAGTCAATATCGGTCAAGAAAACATCCCAGCCCAGATCAAGTCCGTACTGGTCCATTAGACCAAGGCCAGTCCGTAAACCCCTCCTCAGATCCGGGTGGCCACAAGGAACGATGCAGAATGTGGGTGGATCACCGGTCAGGGGGTGAAGTCTTGTGGATCAAATGGCAGTGGAAGCATCTCAGGGTGGACACAGGCCTCTGGGTGACTTGTCAGTAGGAGGCTGAAGGTGGGGGGGGGGGGGTGTCACTTCCATACAGAGGTCCCAGCAGTCTGAAACCTGATTGACAGGCTAGGACTCCGCCCTTTAACTTCAAGTTGACATGAAATTATATAACCACCACAGATGGGACCATGACTCCTTCTGCCTAACCCAGGGGGGTTGATACCAAGGGCTCAAGTAGAAAGAAAATGTTTTGAAAATGATGAGGGCAACCTATGTACAGATGCGCTTGATGTAATTGATGTGTAGATTGTTTAAGAGCTCCAATGAAATTATAAACATATTAAATTATATATATAAATTATACACACACACACACAACTTTAAAAAATAACCAAGAGGAAGCTGTGCCATCCTACTGTGCCACACCTGGGGTCACCGTGAACTGGAATGAACTCCATCAAAAAAGCTGCTAAAACATTTTTTTTTCTCCATTTACTACATCTCATAGAACAACTCCAGCAGAGCTCAGGGCAACACAACTCACTCAAACACCCGTACTAAGTGAGGACCAGCCCCTCGCAGGACAAACACAAACTCTCTCTTCTACCATGTCAGTGCAGGTCTAGGCTGGGCTGAGAGCGCGTCTCACCACACAAGTTGAGCTGTTTGGAATTGTGGGTAATCTCCTGGGGCGGGGGAGGGCGGGAGACTGCAATCAGAAGAGCCTGGACATTTCCCACGAGCTTTTTGAGACCTCTTATGAGTTTTCTCATTTAAATGTGGCACTGGGGTGGGGAGACGGCGTTAAGCACAAAGCCAAGTAAAAAACCCAAACAGACAGGAACCCCAGCGCCTGGTGGCAGGTGCCCGATACCTATCTGTCTCCTGGGAGGGAGACCCATCCTTGCTGAAGAAATGCTTTCTCAAATTGGTGCAGGCTACGGACAGCCCGATGGTCACCGCTACCAGCAGCATGATGGGTGTGATGATGAGTTCTGTCACGAAGGTCTCCGGATGGCTGATGCTACAGACTGTTGTGGGGTATAGGGGCCCCTGAGGACCACAGGATTCCAGAGTTGCAGGTGGCACCTCGCTCTGGAATCAGGCAGACCAGGGTGGTTGAGCTGTGAACTGTGGGTGGTGGGCAGAGGTTTGACTTTTGGAAGTCTTCTTTTCCTTGTGGGTAAACTGGAGATCACCGCATGATACAACCCGCATCAAGAGGAGGTGACAGTGCCAGTAGCAGAGGGCATTGAGCCGACCCTGGCCCACCGGCCCCTGTGCAAGAGTGGAGCAGGCTCCAAGGATCTTCACCGGCGGATTTTGTTTGGACGCAAGCTGTCCACCTTTCTGCCATTAGCAGTGAGTGGTATTCACCCTCCCTGGGGCGGAGACAAAGGCTCAAGGCTGACATCGTTGACCCAGACACCATGTTCCTAAAACCATGCCAGGGACCCTGACCAAGGTCCACCTGGGCGGATGCTCCGGATGCTTCAGAGCAGGGCTCCTCCCTGGCCGACATGGAGTGCGGGCATGCTCTGAGACGTGCGGGTGAAGCCTCGGAACAAAGGCATTGCTTCGGCTCCGTGGAAAATGGCTCTGCTGGGGCGTGGGGGTGGGAGGGTGGAGGTGGGGTGGAGAAGGTCACCTGGTTGACCAGGGAGGGGGTGTGAGGTTCTCTTCTGTGATTGCTAATGGTCCTCCCAACCCGTAAGCTCATCCTGCGCCAAAGCCTGTTCCCTGGATATTTAACACTCGGGGGGGGGGGGGATGTCCCAAAGAGGGAAACGTTCAAACTGGTTTGCCTTGTTACAGAGGATGTAGGACATCATCCGGCGATTTTGCTCCTCATTAGAAAATAACCAACAATTTCTCTCAGATCTTCCCCGCCTCCCCCTTTAAGTAAATGTTAACTGTTCCCCTTCGCGGCTCATAAAAGGAGCGGGAAGAAATCGTTTGTCCTTCTACGAGCTGCATGGCTCTAGGCAGTGTGCGTGCAGACAGACCTTAAAATTGGAATAAAAACCAGACACAACCCCAGGACAGAATGATTTGATGGATCAAAAACATGCCTGTTAAAAGCCTCTGAGAAAACGGCGAATTAATTGGGATTGAAACTTTCTACTTTCGCAGCCGAACCACTGGGCAGGGAGGTGGGCAGAGCCAGTTGCTCTCAAATACCAAAGTTTGAGAATGTGTGTGTGTGTGTGTGTGTGTGTGTTGAAGATCCACTTTCAATGTTCCAAAAACAAACACACGTATTTTTAAACATCTCTCTGGGATGGTCTCCTTGACCTCCTTCACTTGGTTCAATGTATGTTATTGTGTGACCTTGAACAGTCGACCCCTAATTCAGATTTGGAGATGAAATTCAGAGAGGGACAGAGGTGACCAGGATCACACCACCTTGCTGGGGGTCAGCCCTGGCTCTGGTGGGGCGGGGTGTCAATGGTCATATGCTTCTCACTGAAGCCTTGCCCACTGTGCTTCCAGGACTGCCTCGCCCCGCATTCTCAGCCACTCCACCCAGGGTCACCGCCTCTGAAAGGTCATCTTCTCTTCTCTGTGCCCGCTGCCCGTTTATCCTTCTGCCACGGCAGCTGCCCCGGGCTTTGCAAGGAGCCAAGGAATCACAAGGCTCACTGCTGCAGCGGGAGCTCTGCGAAGCCAGGCCGGCTCCTTGACCCGTCTCAGACGCGGCGTCACTGGGTATGGGGCAGCCTGTCGAAAAGCACCTGAACCGAATTGTCGCATCCGCTTCTTGGGAATTCATTCTTCTGTAACCGTGTCGCCCACAGGTATCCCTTTCCTGTGTACCAGGTGCAAGTTTCCGGTGATAAAGGGGAGTCCTCCTTTCTCTACAGCTCCATGCGACATTCTCATGTCACCAATTAGGTGTCACGATCGTACCGTGGAGGTATTTCAATGTGAGGGGGTGTTTGGGCGATTTTCCGTTTTCCTAGAGGAGAAGTCGATTGGACAAGCCTGGTAGATGTAGCCACAGGGTGGGACGTACCCTCGGGACTGTGTCCCCAGCCATTGCCAAGGGCTGGCTTTCAACTGTCATGGGAGAGAAATGGGCTCTCCCAACCAGACAGCACTGAACTTTGGAAGAACAACACCTTTTCCTGAGGCGAGACGCATCCACCAGGGCTCACCCTGACCATGGAAGAAGACAGGGCCCCAAACCAGCTGCCAAGCGACTTCCTGTCATTCCTTCTCATTTCCAACGCCTTCATTTTCCCCTGGCTTCAAAGCAGTAACACACAAAGCAATGTGTTTATTCTAACACCTCTTTCTGGTTTTCTCTGATCAGAACATCCCTACCTGCGCATGTCAAACACATCACAACTCTTCAGGTTGCCCCAGGAGACCCCTCTAGGTCTGTCTGTGGATAAATGCCACTCACAGCCCCACCCATGACCACACACTCACCACCAGAGAGTTCATCCGGACTCACAGAAGCCCAACAGGATAGAGAAGAACTAAGTGCCCCCTTGGGTGTCTGAGACCCTGGATCTTTAGGACAGGTTAAGAGTCAAGGCCTTTGGATGTTTGCAAGTGTACACACAAACGGAAGAGGCAGGCGTGTATACAAGCGTGCACACAGCACACATACCAGGGCTTTCTAGAAAAGACGCAGCGATGCACGCGGGGTGGTGGGAGGGGAGACTTATGGAAGAAAGCTTCTGAACCCACAGGGACAAAGAAGAGCACGAAACTGAAACTGGTTCCCTTCCACTGGGAACCAGATTTTAACTCAAAGGAAAGTTCCTGCTTGTTTTCCCTTCCAAACGTCAGCAAGTCGTACAACTACCCCACATGTCTGGGTGAGTGGTCATAGCGGAATGACCTGGGGCAGTCACGTCTTACACAAATACGTCAGAGACTATCTGAGGTGACAGTAGTAGAACCAAGAAATGCGAAGGACAGGCTGAGGGAACTCTTCTTCTGTTCTTTCCCTTCAGAATCCGCACTTGGAGGTGGGCCCCTCTGGCCATTACCCAAGGCCAGTGCTCTGGCTCTCTCACAAGGGAGGGGGTCAGGAGGGGCAGCAGGCACCGGAAAGGGAGGCTGTGGGTGCATCCTGAGCAGCGCAGTGATGGGCTTTGCCACGCTGACCCTCCCAACTCCAACGTGCTGTGAAAACATCTCCACAGACAGTTAGCCAGCCCAAATTCCATCGAGGTAGAGAGAGATTTCTCACTACCATTCTCATGAAATGTCACCACAATTATTTTAGGAGGCATATTAAATTGGAATTTAATTTAAATAGAAAGCGGGTTGCTCTCCTTTAAAGAATTACACTGTTGCCTGTGCTAAGCAAATAATAATTAACACAAGTACATACAGTTATAATTAGCCGGGAATTTAATTAAACAAACATGCCAACACAACCAGATGCAAGACAAAGTAATTGTAATATGCCCTGCCAGTGTATTCTGTCCCACTTCATAGTCCTTACCTAGTAATTATAAAGCTAGCTGTCTTAAATGCCCCAAAGTTCTAAACAGGAGCTTCCAAGGAACCAAATTTGGGTGAAAACAATGCCAGGGGACACACGGGCACCAGAGCAGCAGCACGGTGGTGTGTGCTGTGGCCAGTCGTGCCACCAGGAAGGCCACGGGCAAGCTCAGGTGAGGTTGCGTTTTTGTCACTCCATCTGCATTCCACCAGACCTCACCCTCCCTTCTGTTGCATGGGGCTGGACCTCTCAGCTGAAAGGAGGCTCCGGGGTTAAGTGCACGGCTGCCGACAGAAAGATCATTGGTTTGAAGCCACCAACTGCTCCATGGAGGAGAGACGTGGCCTCCATTCTGTAGAGATCTAATGAGGTGGGGCTACGATGCCTCCTAGGGCTGTGATCAGCTTGGTGTCAGAAAAAAAAAACACCACGTATTAGAGGGCGCCCCTCGCTGACCCAGTGACCTACGGGGACAAAACTGGAGAAGCAGGGTCTGAAGTGCACCTGATCTGACCCCACCACACTGAGGAAAACACTAAGGGCATGCAGCAGAGCAACAGGAGGAGCAGAGCATGGAGGTCCCGAGAGAGTGTGCCAAGGATAGACTTTCGGGCCAGGATGTGGCACCCCATCAGATGCAACCAGGGGCACTCTGGGAGGTCAATGAATAGATCTTGCACTATTTAGTGACTTTTCTTTTGTTCTTATTGTTAATTTATATATGTTTCTGGACATTGTTTTTTTGTTGTCATTGTTTTGTTGTCTTTTGTCACTTCGTCTGTGATGTCTTGTTTTGTTTTTGTACATACATTATCTCTGCAAGTCTATCTAGATAAGATAGGTTGGATGAATAGTCTGGAGGAGAAAATAATGGGGCTGATGGCTCCGGGGGGGACATGGGAGATGGGGAGGTGGGGGAAAGGAGGTGGTGATGACCAATCCAGAAATAAGGGAACAACAAGTGATCCAAAATCAGTGTCAAGGTGGGGATGAAAGACTTGATAGGGAGTGATCGAGAGTAATGTAACAAAGAGAAATTACTGAAACCCAAATGAAGGCTGAGCAAGATAGTGGGACAAGAGGAAAGTAAAAGGAAAGAGAGGAAAGAATTGGGAGGCAAAGGGCATTTATAGAGGTTTAAATATAAGTATGAACATAGGTAAATATATTTATATATGATGATGGGGAAATAGATGTACATGCATACACTTATAAGGTTAGTATTAGGGCAGTAGATGGACATTGAACCTCCACTCAAGCACTTCCTCAATGCAAGAACACTTTGTTCTGTTAAATTGGCATTCCATGATGCTCACCTTTCTGACACAATCACTGAAGACAAATGTGTACATAAGCAAATGTGGTGAAGAAAGCTGATGGTGCCCAGCTATCAAAAGATATAGCATCTGGAGTCTTAAAGGCTTGAAGGTAAACAAGCAGTCATCTAATTCAGAAGCAATAAAGTCGACGTGGAAGACGCACAGCAGTCTGTGTGACTATGAAATGTCAAAGGGATCAGGTATCAGGCATCAAAGAACTAAAATTATATCATTCTAAATGAAGGGGTGTACAGATTGGAGACCCAAAGCCTATCTTTAGGTAAAGTGACATCCCCTTACAGAAGGGTCACAGGAAGGAGATGAGCCAGTCAGGGTGCAGTGTAGCAACGATGAAATATGCAACTTTCCTCTAGTTCTTAAATGCTTCCTTCCTCCCACTAACATGATCCCAATTCTA
This sequence comes from Nesogale talazaci, assembly GCA_004026705.1. Classification (NCBI taxonomy): domain Eukaryota; kingdom Metazoa; phylum Chordata; class Mammalia; order Afrosoricida; family Tenrecidae; genus Nesogale; species Nesogale talazaci. The sequence goes on from PVJH01002872.1 coordinate 34,689, forward strand.
CCTTATAAATCCAGTTAGATCAGAGAATGTACACTGGTACAGATAAGAACCAGAAACATGGGGAATTCAGGACAGATGATCCCTTTAGGACCAGTGGTGAGAATGGCTATACCGGAGGGTGGAGTAGAAAGGGAGAAGTGACTATAAGGACCTCCATATAACCTCCAACTTGGGGTATGGACAACAGGGAAGTAGGTGAAGGGAGACATTGGACAGTGTGCAATATGACAAAATAATGATCACTTATAAATTATTAAGGGTTGATGAGGGAGGAGAGAGCAGGGAGGGAGGGGGAAAATGAGGAGCTAATATCAAGGGCTTAAGTAGAAAGAAAATGTTCTGAGAATGATGATGGCAACAAATATGTTTTGCATATAATGCATGTATGTTTGGATTGTGATAAAAGTTGTATGAGCCCCCAATAAAACGATTACAAAAACAATAATAAAACCCACATATTAGAAACAAACAAACAAACAAACAAACAATAAAAAGCTTGCCATCTAGTAGGGAAGCAACAAAACCCACATGGAAGTACACCAGGCTGTGTGATCATGAGGTTTCTATGAGATTAGGTATCAGGAATCAGAAGACCCCAAACAATCATATTGATGCAAGCAGGGGATAGGGTCGGAGTCTATCTGTAAACAGTTTAACATCCCCTCACAGAAGGGTCACAAGGAAGGGGCAATCCAGCCAGGGTGCAGCATAGCCCCGACAAAACACACAATATTCCTCTAGTTCTTTAATGCTCCCCCCCACCCCCCTATCATGACCTCAGTTTTATCTTACAAATCTGGTTAGAGGGAAACATGTACACTGGTACAGATAAGACCTCTTAACGCACTGAATCCAGGACAGATAACCCCCTCAGGACCAATTAGGCGTGTGGCAATAGCATGAGGGAAGGGGGAAGGTGGAGGGAAAGGGGGAGACCGGGGAACTGACCGCAATGATTGATGTTCAACCCCACCCTCCCCTGCCGAGGGGGACAAACAATAGGAACGCCAGTGAAGGGAGACAACAGACAGTGTAAGATATGTATGAAAGTAAAAATAATTTATCAAGGATGGGAGAGTGGGAGGGAAAGGGGACAAAGAGGAGCTGATACCAAGGGACCACATAGAAAGAAAATGTCTTGAAAGTGATGATGGCAATGTATGCACACATATGTTTGATGTAACTGATGTACGGATGGCTATGAGAGCTGTAAGAGCCCTCAAAATGATTTTTTAAAATATTTTTTTAAAGTCTGCCTTTACACAGTGAAGGTACGCTGTCCTTCAGAAGGAAACCACATCACTGAGAAGGCGCATGCTGCTTTGAGACCAGCCATGTGAAGCTGCACACTTCCTGATGATCAGTCTCCAAGCTCCAGGGGAGAGTCAGAGGCCATGTGCCACGGAGCAGACATCATCGCCCTTCCCAGACTCCGTGTCACGGGACTTGTGGTTGAGGGCCCACGGGTTGGTCGGATGAAGAGGGACCCCGCACCCCTCCTCACAGTGGACTTCACGTTTGAGCCCCCTGCTAGGGTCACGGCGTCAGTCCATCTTTTCAGGGCCTTTCTCTTTTTTGTTCACCGCCCTCTACTCCATCCAGCACGATCGTCCTTCTGCAGGCTGATCTCTCCTGGCAACTTTTGAGATAAGGAAGGTGTTCTTCTCTTGACCTGCAGGTCCCACATCAAACAGTTCTGAAGGGCACCCACACATGCTTCAGGAAGAGAGTGCCCCTGCGGGACCCTCCCCACTGGAGGAGCTGATGGGCAGTGTCCCTCTAGGCCCCAGGATGTCATGGTACCCGCTACTTCTTGCTGGAGAGCCCCATACATGTTTGCCTTGACCTGGGGGTGGGGGCCACATCTAGCTCCTCTTCTCGGGGGAATCACTACTTTCCAATGGTGACCTTTCAGGTCAGCTCCAAGACTGGCCAGTCCTGGGGGAACCTGCCTGACTCCTGTTTAAGAATAGAGGCTGATCTAGACGGGGAGCGTGAGGATGGCAGACAGAGCGAGGGCATGCAGTCCCCGTGCGGGGTGTGGCTGGCACCTCGCGGGCTCACTTCCCTGGGATTCTGCACTCAGTCCCAGCCCGGACCTTCAGGGAGGTGGCCGGGTGGCCACCTGACACCAGAGGTGAGGCTGAGACACTGCTGAGTCCAGGTGACCTTCCAGGCTGTGCTGGGGAGTATTGATTTATGATGATGATGATGCTTTTGTGGCTGGAATCAAAACGGGCACTCAGAAGAGATTTTCTCGTTAGTAAGTCCTTGGACTGTGAGCGAGTGAGGGCCACTCACAGGCAAAAAGGCCCAGGAGAAATTCCCCCAAATACTTCCTGACAACTCAAGGTTTCCCTGCAGTCCTTTCCCAAGCTTTGTTATTCCACCAAAGTGTTCTAATCTCCCTCTTGAGAGTGCTTGGTGTTACACAATGTAAAAAAAAAAAAAAAATTCTAATCTCCTCTTTTCGAAAGCTTGGTATTTTTACTTATTTTTTTGGTGAGGGGCGCTTGGTACTCAAGGAACTTCATTGAAAAGCATTAAAATGCAGGCAATCCTGCCTACCTGTAGCATCCAGTCACTCACGTGCATTACGAGTTAAGTCAACATCTGGATAGTCACTCACTGAACTCTTCCAAAGACCCCAGGGAATCTGAACGACGCTTATGCTCAGCTTACAGTTACCAGTGACCTGGGACACCCGGGGGTGAACAATCTGCTCAGGGCAAGTGAGTGAGGTAGCTGGGACTCTGGCTTTGGGGAAGAGTCAGTGGGGGGGGGGGGGTTTGGTCAAGATTTTAATTGAAGAGTTTCACTGAAATATTATTCACTCATAATTCAACAGTTTAGGCATGTTTAAAAGTTGTATGATCACCACCACGGTCAATCTGACAGCATTTTCTTTTTGCTTATACTCATTATCATTAGCTCCCCATTCCACCACCTCCCCGCCACACCCCCGAGACAGCATCAGCCCAGCCATCGCCAGAGATTTACCTGCCCTGGACTTCGCATAAAGAAGAACGTACAAGAACAAAAAGGAGAGCGAAACAACACAACCCAGTGACAACAAGAGCATAAAACAGAGAAAACCCCCAATGGGAAAGAAAGCAGAAAAGAATTTTTAAAAACCAGAGCAAATTCAAAAGGGAAAACAAATGATAAGGTAGTCCATTTCACGCTAACTACATCTTCAACAGTTCACGTTCCAAGCCCCCCTGTGTGATGGCAAGGTCATTCATCTGCGATTCCCACTCACGATACCCACACAGTGCTCTCCACCAGCCGTGTCCACATGACTGTGTCTTGGTTCTGTGCCACGAAGAAGAGGCACGCTTGGCACGCTCTTGGTAAACATCTAACAGTCCACAAACACGGGTCCAGGCGTCCATGCAGTAGAGGCAGGTGACTTACATGGAGACCAACTTCTACTTGGTCGATTGAACTAACCCTCATCACCATGCACACCAGCTCCTGCCCCCGGGTTCTGCTGTCCAGGCTGCGGGGGCAGTGGGGGGAAGGGAGGCAGCAGTGGTCATCTGTGGACCCCAGATCTTGTTTTCTCACAGGGGGCCCTCTCCTCAGAGGGGACGGTCTACATCAGACATCTCCAAAGCGTGGTGTCAGGGCCCACAGCACCTGAGAACATGCTGGAAATGCAGGTGTCCGTGTTTCTATGTTGACATGCTGACCCTTGCTGGGGACACACCAGCAGAGAACATGCACTGGCATGCTTTAAATGTCTGTCCTCATTATGAATGATAATTGCAGGACACATGACAAGCGTAAAGGACGGAGGAAATAACCACCGTTAATGACTTAGTAAATGGAACAAGAAGCAGTGACACTATGTTTATGAACAGCTTTTCTGACATACTTCAGTTCATACTGTGCGTGCATGCTACTTCATTCTCTTCTTATACTGCACTCAGGCACTTTGGATATGTGGTCAGCAGAAGGGAGTTCCTGGAAAAGGACATTGCGTGTGGTGGTCGAGGGGCCCTCAATGAGAGGACTGACACAGGGGAGATGCACAGGGGCTCCCCCACAGGAACCACTGTGAGGGCCGGGCAGGCTCTGTGGTCCCTGGCCACAGTGAGAGTGTGTCTTATACACGCTTTGATGTATTAAAAATACCGAAGTCCTATGCCACTAATACGATTGCACGATGTCACACTGCATCACGTGGTCATTGCAAGATTAATTCACTATCGGCACCACCACCCCCGTGCTAGCTACTTAGCTTCACTTCCGGTGTCTGCTGTTACAAATAAGCTGTGTGAACATATTGGTCCAGAAATATTTATTTGCAGAGAAGTATACCGCTTTCCTATAAATATCCAAAGGTGGAAAACATTGAATCGATGTATTTCCAGGTTTATGGGTGTTAATAATCAGTCATCCTAATTGCAAAGTATCAAGTTACTGGTTTTTCACCGCCATCTGGCCAAGTGCAGAAAATGGATTTTGTTTGACCGATCTGGGTTTCTGCCAACGCTGAACCTATTTATATGTGTGGTCAACCATTTATGACATTTTCACACCTAGCGGAGACCTCAGTTGTTGAAAAATTTACTATCATAAGCCATATGAAATCAGTTTTGTGTAGGTCAGAAAAACACTGAACACAAACCAGCAATTTCATAGGACTCTAACGTCCCAGTATAGCTTCCACGACTCTCAACTGGCTTCACTTAAGCCCCTGGCCACCACTAGTGGGATTTGCCAGTGCATTTTTTTCTCTTTTTACATCTTCATTTTATTCTATTTCTAAAAATTACTTTTATTGGGAGCTCTCACATCTCTTATCACCATCCATACATTCACCCAGTGTGTCAAGGACATTTGCACACCTGCTGCCATCATTTTTCAAAGCATGCTCTTCCCACTTGAGCCCCTGGTAACTGCTCCCCATTTCTTTCCCCTCCCCCATCTGCAGACCCTCCCTCAGGAATCCTTGATGAGCTACAGATTATTTTCATACATATTTTCAAGCATCTGTGTATACAAAAAGCAGGAGTGCACGTGCACGCGTGTGCACACACACACACACACGTCTCGGTATCGTCCTGGACCCTCTCGGGCCGCCTTCCCCTGCACTGGGAAGGGCAGCACTAGAGCCAGGCCGGTAGATGGGAAATCCCAGCAGGAGGGAGCTGAGCTTTCCAAGCAGAGAGGGACATCCACGGGCCCCTCTCTCTGTCCTTCTTTCTTGGAGAGCTCCAGTCAAGTTTCCTGCATAAGAGGGCCGGCAGGGTTCGCTTGATGTGCATCTCCAGGAAGCTGAACAGGGCGATGGTGAGGGCTGAGTTTGCTCCTCAGTGATTAATCCAAAGGCCCTTGCGCCAGGACAGGAGAATGAGACGAGCAGCTAATGTCTCTTGACCTTTTGGGTACCCGGGAGTCTAGCCGTGGGGCCTTCCCCCAGCCTGGAGGCCGTCTGTGGGTCAGCTCACTCCTTCAGACAGACAGCTGGCCGGTGCCAGTGCGGCCGTCCCTGCCCGTGCTAAGGTGGGAAGAGGCAACTCTTCTGTGCTACTGCTGTGGGCAACCGCTCTGCTTGGCGGGCCCTCAAGGGTGCGTTTTATCCAGGGCGACGCTTCCACCCCGGCTCTTCGTCCTACCTACACTCCCACACGTGCCACCGACGCCGGGCCTTTTCACGCTGCTGCTAGCCTGATCCACACGCTTCTGGAGAGCCTGTGGGTCCCAGCTAATTAAATCATTTCATCTGGGTGGCTCGGCGCGATTGTTGGGATTTTTCCAGAAACGGTCCTTGGGGGTACCTTCTGCTTACATGGTTTTGCTCAAAACTTCAGAGGTAAACACCAACAGAAAAATGCTAATCTTCCTTTTAAGACTTCTTAATTAGGCGAGGTTAAAGCCTCAGGGGATTTATTGTTCAGACTAAATTCTTCGTTTCTTGGGTTGTTTGCTGTAGCACGCTTGCTGCGGAGAGGCTGGGGACGTGCGCTCGTGTCGGTGGAGAGTCTGCGGTCCTGTTTTTGCCATCCAGCTGCAAAGCGAGTACTGCAGGTCAGAGGGTGACAAATGACACCCCAGGAGAGGATACGGATCTGTTTATTCGGTTACAATCTGGCCTCATTACCGCCCAATGGTAACGGAGACCACTTCCGAGGTCTCAGAAATATTTTTGGTGCTGTCTAAATAAAAGAGCCTCTGGAACACGCCGGGCCAGACATTAATTATACCTCCCACCGTGTCCCTCTCGTTTTCAAAGGGAAAGGTGGGAAGTGTCTGGGGACTCCTGGGTCCTGCCTGGCGTTGTGACCAGTGTCTTCACTAGATGAGGCCTCCAGAGGGTCAAGTTGAGAGCACGCGGGTCGAAGGGAAGGGTCACCACAGGAGCAGGGGTGACAGTCACGCGGTGCGGGGGAGTCTCGGGGCAGAGAAAGATGAGGAGGACACCCGTCCTAGAGGCTGAGATAGGAAGGGGAGAGGTATTTAGGGGTGCTAGGTTCTCCCCACCCCTGCAGTGTCCTTTAGGGCTGGCATTCTGTGAAAGGACAATATTAAGGTGGTGTACACCCTTCCAGATCCTGTCCCACACCAAGACAGAGTTCTAGCAAAGACTCTGCCTTTACTAAGAGCATCGCGTATCATACGCAAATGTAAGTATTGTACAGAACACTGCACCAAAAGCCTGCACTCTCCATTAAGTTAGCTAAGTGGGAAATGGATAGGACCTTCTGAAAGCCCGGCTGGGTGCATAACGACGGTGCCTCGGGGCCTCATTGAGAGTGGACACCCAACACACCGACCGACTGTGACCAGTCCATTCTGAGTCACAGAGACTATAGCAGCCAAAGTGGAGCGTGGGTAAACACAGAATAAATAAACCCTCCTGGACATTCTGACCCTGCTCATTTTCCCTAGCACATCTCCACACATACCAGAGGTGCCTTCTAGACAGAATTGACGGATGAAGACCACTGTCTTTTCACTCTCTCCATTTTCCTCTGCTGTACCCCTGTGTGGAGTTCAGAGAACCTCGACATCTGAGGAATGATGGCTTTTCCCTGATTCTTTCCCTCAACCTCCACGCTAACTCCCAACTCACCAGGCCCCGCTCCCAGAGAAGATCAGAACTCACAGCTGTGTGACTCTTAACATCTTCTCTCAACTGCCCTGTGCCAAGACGCAGGGGTGGGGGAGATGTGGTCTGTTGGAACTCCAGAGTCACTGGATCCAGAGTGGCTGGATCTGCATTCTGCTTCCGCCATTTATTTGTGTGACCAGGAGAAGGTTACTATGCAAGTTTACTATGCCCACACGTCTTTGTCTGTAAAATAAGGAACTGTATAGAGGTGTCGGGAGGATTGGGTGATGTAACAGATATAAAAGTGTGCACGCGCGTGCGCACACATACCCCGACCACATTCTACTTCATGAAGATCAGGTCTTCAACTAGATCTGCAGTGCCCCGAGGATAGAAAACATCAAAAGGTTTCCCCACAAAGAATAAAAGACCCCTGTGATGGGATGATGCTTCTTGGTGGATGGTCATTTAACTACGGCTGAGATTCTCTGACATGTCTCCCTGAGGACATCACTAAGCAGTCTGGTCCCTCAGGATAAGAGCTGCCCGGTGGTCTTCCCCTCCTCGGGCATTTCCCAACCCTGAAGGCAGCATCAGGCCTCTCTTACCTAAGGAGACACATAGGCGTTGCTGCTATTTTGCGACTATCTTCTGCAAAGCAGCAGAAAAGCCCTGACCCAGTTCACTAGACTATACCACTGAAACTTGGTTATAAAGCGCTTTTAGGATTGCCAATAAATGTCCACAGGGTGTGCCACTCTGCTATAAACTTGAACCCAGAGACACTCAGCTCTCCCAATTAAGTGCCCAAAGCTTACTCCATCAGCCAGTCACCTGGACCCAAAGCAGTCAGCTATATGCACTCTGTGGGCAGGGAGGAGCACAGCTCCTGGCCTGGCTGCTGCTGCTCCTCTGTCTGCTCTCAGTGTCACCGTGGTCTTCGGGATGGTGGGGCTGCGATGTGCAAGGGCTTCAGTGAACGTTCTCCACTCCTGACTTCTCTCTGGCTGGTCGTGAGCCCCCATTTGTAAAGTGACCAGACGTCCCGCTTTTGGCTGGATAGTCCCGATTTTAAACGATGTTTCCCGAGTCCCCGTGGTGTTTTGCAAAAGTCCCGATTTTTGGAAAGAATGCATGGCAAGCTAGGGAATGGCGGGAGAATGGGCAGGGAATATTACCACTCCCCACTCCCACCCCCACCCCCAGGTCAATGGTGTCCCGCTTCACCACTGTTAAAATCTGGTCACTTTACATTTACTGCCTCTGAGATCTTCTACTGAGCTAACTGGACACCACAATGGGGCCTGTGGACAAGCACTCACAGCCGAATCCTACCATCCCATCAATCATCCCCACCCCAGCCCCACCCCCAAACCCCCCACTTCTCACCCACACCCACTGGGAAAATGAAGGTCATCTGGTGTCAGTAACCAAGGAGACCGCTACAAGAGCCGCATTAAACACTTCTATGCACAGCAGGAATTTGTTAAGTGGCGGAGTCAAAACTCAAACACATTAACCAGGTGCGCGACACAAAAAGGGTGCGTGGCGAGCCACTGCTTAGAGATGTGTAATCTGCCGTTCACGGAGCACAGATTGTCACAGACTGCCGAGCACTTCAGTGGACACTGGAGGGAGTTTCTGGATCATTGAGTGCAACAGCCTCATCCTGAAGCTGAGATAATAAAGTTCAACGTGGCTAAAAGCAGTTTTTAAAACTTTTTTGTTTTAAGTGACAGTATCGAAATAGAAGAAAAGTACCATTCTGGGCTTCTTGAGCTATTTAAATATTCCTACCTGCCACCTTAAATCGCAACACAGGTACTTAGCAGGAAATGAGCCAAAAGCGTCATCAAGAGGGTAATTATGGGTGATTTATTGTCTATAATGGGGTTATGGTGTTTCTACGATGAAAACTATAATTATGGAAATCACATGGAAATATGTAAAATACAACGTGCAGGAGAAAAAGCTGAATACAAAAGAGTATGCAGTATTCAAAGGACTGCAGGGTGAAAAACTAAAGTTGTTCGGTTGAGAGGGAATGGTGGGTTTTGTCCCATTACTCAGAGACTCCATGGGTCTCCCACTACTTTCCCAATGATTTAATTGGGATGGGAGATGCCCAGTAGGAGCTGGTAGGACCAGTTAGGACCTGAAGCCTGGGGCACCATCACAGAGTGAAGAGGGCAATCTCATCCAAGTGCAAGTTCCACTTGGCATCAAGACATTGAGCCAGACACAGGGGCCTGTGTGGAAACAGTCTTGGCAGCGTAGGGTGTCTGAAGATACAGTTGAACGATAGGAAAGGACTCATGTTCTATGCCTCCTTGTACAGAGTCAAAGCACATACAAAGCACTCAGCAAGTGGGGCAGGGTAGGTGGCTTTGAGTGGATCGGATGTACACCGGAAGGAAGCACTGTCATCCCACCCACGACTGTCCTTAGGTTAGAGCCCATGTTTGCAGCCCCTGGTGAGGGTCAGTGCACATTGTTGAAGGCCTTCCTCTTCTTGACTACCTTCTGGTTACCAAGTATGATGCTCTTCTCGAAGAACTGGTCACTCAGGACAATGTGTCCAAAGTACAGGAGACCAACTCTCACAATCTTTGACTCCAAAGAGGATTCTGGCTGTACCGTTTCCAAAACAAATTTCTTTGTTCTATGCAGTCCATGGGACTCTTAATATTCTCCGCCAGCACCATAACAAAAATATATAGCTGCTTCGTCAGTCCTTCTTATTCAACGTCTAATTTTCACATGCTTACAAGATGACCGAAAATGCCAAGACTTGGATCAGGCGCACCTTCGTCTTCAAAGTAACATCCTTGTTTTCCAATACTTTAAAGACATCTTGTGCATCAGATTTGCTCAATGCAGTACCTGTCGTTTGAGCTCTTGACTGCTGCTTTTGGGAACATTGATTGTGGATCCAAGAAAACCTGCTGCTTCTTCCATGGAAGCAGCAGTTGAGATATCAAAGTCCGACACTATCGCTGAAGACAAAATGTGTGCATAAGCAAATGTGGTGAAGAAAGCTGATGGTACCCGATATAGCGCCTGGGGTCTTAAAGGCTTGAAAATAAACAAGTGGCCATCTAGCTGAGAAGCAACAAAGCCCACATGGAGGAAGCACACCAGCCTGTGTGATCAGGTATCAGGCATCAAAGACCCAGAGGGAAAAATCCTATCTTTGTGAATGAGGGGTGGAGTACAGAGTAGAAGCTCAGAACCCATTTGTGGGCAATTGGACATCTCCTTACAGAAGGGTTGTGGAGAGAAGACGAGTCAATCAGGGTGCAGTGAAGCAATGATCAAACATACAGCTTTCCTCTGTTTCTTTAATTTTCCTCCCTCCCACTATCATGACCCTAATTCTACCTTACATGCTGTAGAGACAAGCATGTATATGGGCACAGATACAAATGGGAAACACATGGAACATGGGGTAGATAAACTCCCCAGATCTGAGAGTAGCCATACCAGGAAGGTCAGGGGAGGTAGGAGGAGAAAGGGGAAACCCATCACAATGACTGACCTATAACCCCCTCCCAGAGGGATGAACAACAGACAAGGGGGTAAAGGGAAACATCGGATAGTGCAAGACATGAGAAAACAATAATTTATAAATCATCAAGGGTTCGTGAGGGAGAGGGAGGCAGGGGGAAAATGAGGAGCCAATACCAAGGGCTCAAGTAGAAAGGAAATGCTTTGAAAATAATGATGGCAACATATGTACAAAATTTGCTTGACACAAGGATAGATAGATTGTGATAAGAGTTGTATGAGTGTATTATAAAGTGATTTATAATAATAATAATAAAGAGATATTAAAGTCATAGGAAATGGGGCTTAGTGTTGCTGCCACTGATGTATAGCCTCTTTTACAAATTCAAAGGGAATGATCTTGCGATTCCTTGTACTGCTTTTCCATTCTAAGTCAAGATCTCTACCGAGCACCCAGTAGATCTTCTGGAAAGTCAACTGGTCTGTGGAAGATTAGTTAGCATTTTATTTTCTGCTAGACTTTGTGGTTAGATTTTATTTTCTGGGGGCCTTTGTTTCAGCTGACCCTCAGCCTCCTCACTGAGTTCTGAATGCACTCAGTTGCTGGAAGGAGGCACACGGGAGAAATGCAGGGTGGCCCTCAGGCTAAGATTTTCTGTTGACAGGAGAAAAATCACCATCAGTAATCATTTACTATCCACGGCTGTAGCCCTGTGTTTATGAAGCTATGGAATAATATGGATGAGAGAATTTCTGTTTTCATTAAGATTTATAGCCTCAAAAACCCAAAGGGGCAATTTTTAAAAGAATTACTTTTACTGGGGGTTCTTACAGTTCTTCTCATAATCCATGCATCTATCCATTGTGTCAAATACATCTGTACATATATTGCTATCATCATTTTCAAAACATTTTCTTTTTGTGTCTGCTTGAGCCCTTGGTATCAGCTCCCCCCACCCCCATGAATCCTTGATAATTTGTAATTTTTTTCATGTCTTACACTGACCAATGTCTCCCTTCATCCACGTTTCTGTTGTCGGTCGATCTGTTTTCTGTTATAGGTCGATCATTGTGATTGGTTCCCCCTTTCTCCCCCACCTTACCCTTACCCTCCTGGCATCACTACTGTCATTCTTGGTCCTGAGGGGTCTATCTGTCCTGGATTCCCTGTGTTGTTAGCTCTTATCTGCACCAGTCTACATGCTCTGGTCTGGATTTGTAAGGCAGAATTGGGATCATGATGGGGGGTGGGGGACACTAAATAACTAGAGGAAAGTGGTGTGTCTCATCAGTGCTATATTGCAGCATGCCTGGCTCGTCTCTCCCCCAGGGCACTTCTATGCTGTTCTATATTTAGGATTGCTAAGACTTGGAGTTGACTCTGTGTTGTGAGTTTGGAGGCTCTTTATTTTTTAGGGGGGGAGGGTACCCCCTTCCTTGTGAAGAGCGAGAACATGTGGGGAGGAAGAAAGTGTTACTTCAGTGTCCCTGAAGAGCTTGGGATGATGTCTTAGAGTACTGAGTAGCTTGCCTCCGTTCTAGGCAGGAAATGGAAGCATTCTCAACTTCGTATTTGATGAATCACATCCTCCGTGGGAGTGGAAAGCCCCGTCTTTCTCCTGAGGTGTGGTTTCGAGTTCCTAGCCTAGTGAATTGCAGCTGGACACAAAACCCCTGCACTTACAGGGGTTCTTCAAGACCTCCTGAGAACCTGAAATTCAACAGGCATACAGGGAAGCTGGCTTTAGGCCAATGGTTTTTAAATATTGGGTGAGAATATTCTTGAAATATAAAACTTCCTTTCCTGTATCATTAGAAGTACTCGCTCGTGACCCAGCACACAGGAGGGGAGCAATGAGAAGCAGGTGCAGAGGTGAAACAGAGAAGAGCCCGTGTAATCCAGACCCCTGCGAAACTCGACCCTACAACACCCCTCGTCTGCCAGCACCTGGGACACACCAAAACTCACCGGTGGAGGTCGCATGGCTTCTCTCACTTCAGGTGAGTTTCTGACCATCTCTTTGTGGCCTCAGCATTCATGCCCACCCCTCCAAATTCCTGACATAGGAGAAAACCAAGCACCACCACACCACCAGGAAGGGCAACCAAGGGGGCCAACCACAAGGCTAGGCGCCTTGATCTCCTCCTGAATCTCCAGGTGCGATCAAAGGGGAGAGGTGAGACTTGGAAGGAGAGTTGGCCCCGACCTTAAAGTTGAAATCCAAGTACACATCAGATCCCACCCAGTGCCTGAACTAGGGTTTGAGGCACGAACTTGTGCGTTCTGAAGTCTGCCAGACTCAGTCTCCCCGCGGCACCTAGATCTACAGACAGGCCAACGATTTGGAGCCCTGGAGGCATGGTCTCTCGGGAGGTGTGCTACTAAGTGCTCTAGGTCAGTAGTTCAAACCCACCAGCTGATAGGAAGGAGAAAAGTGAGACTTTCTGTGCCCGTTCCGGCTTATCCCCTGGGAAGCCGCGGGCGCAGTCCTGCCCTGTCCTACAGGGAATCCACTGGCTGGTCGTGAGCTTGGTGTTTCTGCACTTCGGGAAGAGAAGGTTGGAGACGCTTAGACATCCAGAGGAAGGAAACCTTCCTGGTCTCCCTCAGTCTCTTGGGCTCTAGAATTTCCTTTGCCAGCGTGAGAACAGGGGGCTACAAGTTAAGATGTTCTAAATCTGACAGATGAAATTTTTCTATCTGGACGTGGGTGTTGTGGCTACGAGGTTTTGGCTGGTATGCAACGAGATAATTAATATGTTCCCGGGATGCTGGTTTTTCTTGCTGAATCATACACATTTTAAACACCGCCTCAAAATAGGAACAGTTGAGAGGGGGTCGGGGGACTGGGGAGGGGAGGTGAATAAGTCAGGCTGCAAGCTTTCTCTGATCCTGGGGGGTGGAGTGGAGTGGCGGTGGACACATTGCCTTTCTTCTTTGATCAGGATAGTTCCGTGCACAAAGGTCAGTGCATACCGCAGCACCCTTTCACCAACATCCATTTCCATTGTGAGGGAATTTCACAACCAACTTGCAAGTGATTTCTACCAGCCTGTGCCAATTTTTAAGAGAATTTCTGGCATGGCTTTTCAACGCATGAGATGATGACTAATCCTGCCGGAGTTCTTGCTACCAGAGAAACGTGCCAAATACAACTCTAAAAATAACAAAGGACCCCAGCTAGAACTCCCCCCGCCCCCATCTCTAAGACCAGAGGAATGGTACTGTGCAGCAGGTATCATCTGGCCATCCTACCAAGTACCCAGGAAACCCCAAACCCACGGTCATGGACTGGACCCTGCTTCGAGGTGAGCCCTTGCACTACTGAGTATGCCACAGGAGCTGCTGTTCAGTCTGTTCCCTGCCCTGGGTCCCGGGCCCACACGGGAAATAAAAAATCCTGAGGGCTTCAGACAGACCCACAGCAGAGCTGCCGAAAACCAAACCGTTAGCCACAGGGCATTAGCCTGACTTCAGGGCTCTGAGATGAGCTGCCTGGGGGTTCTGGGGCAACCAACTACTACCGGAGGGTCCCCTGCACGCGGGGAGCTTGTCACTTCGCCCCCAGACTGAGACAGCCCAGCCTAGCCCAACCAGCTAGCATCCAGTCAACGGGGGGCTCAGAGGCCCCCCGTGGGTGTCCAAGACTGCCAGCGTTTACTGGAGTAGAGAATCCAGTCTTTCTCCCTCGGAGAGGCTCCTGGCTTTGAACTGCTTACCGGGTGGATTGTAGCTCCACAGGTAACCACGACACCACCAGGGCTCCCTGTGTGTTAGGAACGGCCCCCAAAACAACCCAGGAGATGCAAAGGAGGGAGAGGTCGGACGAGGGGACGGCGTTGACCTAAGCCACAAGGAAGGCTTTGGTTCCACCCCACGGCCCTCCGTTGATGAGCGCGTACGCGCTGTCTTGGAGAATTCCTCTTTATATCACATTTTCCCACACAGAGTCCCCTCGTGAACCTTTTCCACGTCAGGACGCGTGCCTCATAGGCAAGCTGTTCACCGGGGCCAGTGCTATGACGTGGGCCACCACTTCCAGTGCACGGTGGAGCAGGCACTGGTCCTATGCCTTTGTTGTTTTATCTTCCTCGTGACGCTGAAGACGGGTCCTGCCACTGTTCTCATTCTACAGATCGACACCTCCGGTGGGGAAGATTGCAGACTTAGTAAAATGCACGCCAGGCTCAAACCAGGCGGTCAGACGGACGGCTCGGCTCCTCACACGCGACTCAGCTTGAGCACCGGGATGGCTGCCTACCGCCCCATCCCCGTGGGAGTTAAGGCTGGGCTCACAAGCTCTGTGGGCGGGAGGTACAGACACGCCGTCTCTACAGGAAGCAGCGGATATTGGGAAGATATCATCATCCACGATCATCAGCCATGAGGAAGAGGGGCAGGAGGAGGAAGAAGAGAGCAGGGACGGAGACAAAGCTTCCCAGGGAATGACTACATAAAATGGGTCAAGGGTTTAATAAATAACATTTTCAAATGATCTCCCTGGCAAATGTCTAAACATTGGTGAATCCAGAATTGGGTCTTCTTTAGAAGAACGAGTTTGGGGCAAAGGCAGATGGGCTTCTCCTGTACTATTTTCACCATGTGAACATTAGCGAGAACCTTCCAAATGCGTAGGACCAGGCAAGCACTGACTCCCAGTCTAGGCGCGCCCCAGGCCCCTGGGTCTCAGCTCACAGAGAATGGGGTCTGTCTGCAGCCCAAAACAGTGCCAAGCCCCCAGTCAGGACTGTTCTTCCCTGGTGCCTGTTCCACCCGCTGCAGGGACTCACGTGTGCAACTCCCCTTCCACCTGCCCCCCGGCAGGTGCGAAGGCACAGACCATCTGTGATAGTAAGGATCCCTGATGGCCATTCTGTCTCCAGCTGTAGATTTCAGCTGTGCCTCCCCGTGCGCCTGCTCAGAGGGCTGGAGCTGTCGGAAAACTTGCCCCTTTCCTGGAGCAAAAATTTCCAGTATCATGGTGTGGGCACAACCAAACTTAGGCACACTGCTCATGGTTGTCTGAATGCCACCGCATAAGCCGAGCGGAAAGTGGATCAGTCCAATCCTCAGAATGAGACGTAGTCCCTCGTCACCCACACCCCACATGCCTCTCTAGCCTCCCTTTCTTGTCTTTGCCTGAAAGCCCAGAGACGCACTAAAAACCCAGGGCAGCCGAAGACCATCGAAACCTCTCTCCATTTACTGCACGCCGTTTCCTCTCCACTCGGGTCCCAAGTTTAGACCGCCCTGGTTTCATCTTATCCGAACCCTCCCTTGCCTCT
The DNA here is from genome assembly GCA_004026705.1 of Nesogale talazaci. NCBI lineage: Eukaryota > Metazoa > Chordata > Mammalia > Afrosoricida > Tenrecidae > Nesogale > Nesogale talazaci. Next base: position 50,545 of record PVJH01002872.1, read on the forward strand.
GGCCATTTTGACCCTGGCATTGGGCTGACACACAAGCACCTCCCTTGTGTCGCTGCCCAGCCTTCGGACCTGTGTTTCAGACAATGCTCCTCCCCCCCCCACCCCCCCCCATTCCGCTCTCACCCCTCTTCCAGGGTGAAGAGCTGCTTTGACAACAGACGGTAGTGGGTTCAAATCCAGGCTGCAGCCCTCACTGCCGACTGGGAGCACAGGCTGGTGGCAGCAGGCAGCTGGAGAGTGGGGGTTCCCTAGGACCCCTGATACCCAGGGAGCCTCCTGTAAAGTTCTGAACATAACAGACGCTCAGTACGCATCCTCATGTCATCGTCCCTCATCTCTCAATTTTCTCTGTGTATTTAACAAGGTGGAATTCTCTTTTTTTTTCCCTCCAGGAAATATGTCCCTGACAGATGTTTAACTGCTGAATATCAGCTGTGAATGAAATGTTAGTATATCATTTGGTTGTAAAGCTCATGAAGTGCTTGGAGCTGAGAGAAATACGGGGGGGAGGGTGGGGGGCTGGTTACCCACAGCATCCATTCCTCAGTGTCTGTAAGTCCAATTGCAGCTAAGTCGGGACAGATGCGCACAGTTCGTATCTCGCCTTACGTAGGCCTACGCCCTGGTGACGTCATGGTTACGGGTTGGGCTGCTCGCCTCAAGGAGAATAGTTCAAAGCCACTGGTCACTCTGTGGGTGAAGTCTGCCTGAAGTGACTTGATGGCAGTGAAGGAGAGGCCTTCCATTATGTGCATGTGTGAGAAAAGACTCAACCTTCTCAGTGATTTCAAAGCTGCAGAGGCAGCAGGTGAAGGTGATGGTGAAGAATGTGTTGCCATGGGAATTGGTGTCATCATTTCAGAGTCAGGGAAAATTTGCATAATGTGGTGCTTAGTCTAAGGAGCCTTGGTGGTGTTATGCTTACAAACCCCAGCTGCCCCACAGGGGAGGGACGGGCAGCTCTCCCCTGTCCTAAGGGCAGGGGCACCGTGAGTCGGCATCCACTCCGAGGCAGTGAGCTGGCTCGTTTTTGTCTTAATCTTGTCAACTCTTCTGGCGAGACATGGGGTGACCACGGGGGCTCATTCTGAAGAAGTTGGAAGAACACGGACAATGAGCGGGGTGTGAGAAGGGCCCCCAAAAGTTGCCCCCAGGATTCTGTTTGCCTCCCTTCGCAGGGCGTCTGCAGTCAGGGCTGCCCTGCAAACATCTCCTGGGAAACCTTACTCCCTGCACGCCATGGAGCCCCGATTCCGCCCCATTAGACTCATCTTTGTGCCTCAAACTCAGAGGCCGTGATGTGTATCTCCTGAGGTCAAAAGCACCGCTCTGGCGTGGGCCAGTGGCAGCGTGGGGAGTCCTGTGGGGGAGGCTGGCAGGGTTTGGTAGGTGCCCTGCAGTGAGAGCCCCAGGGACCGTGTGCACCTGCCCGGGCCTGCACCCGCCGCCACCATCATCACAGTTGACCCTATGCCCGGGTCCCATGTTGCGGGTGAGGGATGAAAGAACTGGAGATGCTGCTCTCAGGGGCGCAGAGACCTGTGTGGAGGCTATGCCAGGAAGCAACAGGCTCACGTTTTGATGTTTTCATTCAAGGCACTGTTCCATGATTTTGTACCAACGGCTGTCTCTGGCTTTGCCTCTCATGCTCCACCAGCAGCTCTGTGGGTTTGAAAGTGTACCGACTAGCAGGCCAGGCCCCCGACGATCCTGGGGCGGCTCAGAGGAAACCTGCCCCAACCTTGCCTGTAGCCACTCGGGGCATCACTGCACGTCCAAGTGCGGGACTGCCGGTGCTGCAGAAACAAACCTCTGGCTCCAGGCAGGTACGGACAATGGCGCAGCTGCTCGGGGCACTGAAATCAACACCGATTCTTTCCGTGTCATCTCGCCCGGCCCCTTGCTCGCCTCTGAGACAAACACAGCTTAATTTTATTTCCTGCCTGGCTTTGTGTTAATGGTGACATGTCCTTAGTCAAACACGACCCGGTCCTTCAATCAGGCCCCATTTTTCTGGAGATGGGAGAACAAGAGGAAGCTCGGGTAATTATTGAAAACTCATAAGTGGCAGCTTTAGCCTAATTACCTTAACTCTCCTTTTTAATTTTCCTATCGATTCTCTCCTGCTAATATGCGGGCAATCACCGGAGCTGGGCCAGCCTGGTGCTGCGGTGAGAAGAGCAGGTGCCATTGGGAAGGGGGACGCAGTTACAAGGCCCACCGGCCCCCTCTTCCTTTCAGAGGCACACGTGTGCAGGCTGCACAGCCCCCCCCCTCCCCCCCCAGGCAGGCCAGGCAGACAATCACTGGTGGCACTGACACAGCAACAATCCTGGTTGGCCACCAGGGGTCAGTCTGGAGAAAGGAAAACCACCCCTCTCCTTTGTTTCTACGGATGGGGAAGAACCCCCTGCCTAGCCCTCTGGGTCAGTAACGCCAGGGAGGAGAGTCACCTGCAAGGAAGCTGGAGGCCATGGCGGGCGGCTGCATGGGAACCCTTTCAAAAGTTGTGTCTCTGAAGATGAACCAGGAGCCATCTAGCGCAGAAGCAGCAACGCCCACAGGGAAGAAGCACACCAGCCTGTGTGATCATGAGGGGTCGAAGGGAATAGGTATCAAGTGTCAAAGAACAAGAACCACATCGTTAGGAAAGAAGGGGAGAGTACGGTGGGGACCCAAGGCCCATTAGCGGGCAACTGGACACCCTCTTACAGAAGAGTCGTGGGGAGGAGACAGGCCAGTCAAGGTGCAGCGATGTAGCGATGAAAGAAACGACTTTGCTCTAGTTCTTAAAGGCCTTCTCCCTCCAACTACCGTGATCCCAATTCTACCTCACAAATCCAGCTGGACAATAAAGGGAATCCAGGACGAATTAACCCCTCAGGACCAGTAGTGAGAGGAGAGATACCGGGAGGGTGGAAGGAAGATGGGGTAGAAAGGGGGAACCGATTACAAGGACATACATATAACCTTCTATCTGGAGGACAGACAGTAGAGAAATGGTGAAGGGAGACATCGAACAGTGTAAGATATGCCAAAATAATAATTTATAAATTACCAAGGATCCGTGAGGGAAGGGGCAGTGGGGAGGGAGGGAAAAGATGAGGCGCTGATGTCAAGGGCTCAAGTAGAAAGCAAATGTTTTGAAAATGATGACGGCAGCAGCGGTACGAAGGTGCCTGACACTATATATGCATGTATGGATTGTGATAAGCTTTGCGCAATCCCCCCCAAAATGATTAAAAAAAAAAAAACAGTTCCACAACCACCTTCTCAGTGGCTTCTACATCCCAGATCGGGGGACACCAAGGCAGATGTGGCCTGGTCTCTCTTCCTGCACAGTCACTGCGCCAAGGAGGACAGCAGTGTAGACAACTCAGATAAAAACCAAGAAAGAAAGGGGAGGTTTGACTAACAAAAGACTGGGGGGCGGGGGGGAGAAGTAACATCTTGTGGCAGTCATATAATGCTGTGTCAATTTCAGGATTGAGAATGTAGGGGTGGAGTCTAGTCTGTCAATCTGGAGATAGCCAATGAGACCTCTGTGTGGGCATGGCTTTCTCCGGAGGATTCTGGGAAATCTGGAGGTTTCTCTCCCTTGGAGGTGAGCGACTTCGGACTCAGTCCCTTGGAGACGCTCTACTGACAAGATACAAGGCTGGTTCCCTGTGAGACATCCCGAAGGGGCCACATGGGTTTACCCTGATGAAACCAGACCTCTGACTCCAGAAAAGCCATGCAGAGACGCCTGCCCGTGTTGAGATACCTGAGAAGTCACAGAGAGGCCCCTGCCAGCGCTGAGATGCTTCTACCACCACTGGATGCAAAAGACTCTGCACCCACTGACCTGTGACTGTCCTGGTGTCATTGCATGTGCCTCGTGAGTCTGAAGACTTTATAGACTGTCTCGGACATATGGGTTAATATCAAGCTGGTGGGCGTGGACTGGATTGAATTGGGATGCTTCCTCAATGTTCATTCCTTTTGTATATAAACCTCTCTCTTATATACATATGCATGCTTATGAATGTTTCTGTAGTCTACCTGGACTAACACACATCTCTTAAAAACATGTGAGGTGACCGGCAGGTGGGCAGCGGGGCTAGTGCAGGGGGTGGAGCATCCTGGATATTTCTGATGTCCTAGGCAGGGAGCATGGGAGAAAGACCAGCTTTCTAAGTCTGTAAATGACCCTGTCTGAGGGTTCCCAGGGGTCAGAAGAGACCCCACGGCAGCGATGCAGGAAAAGCCTCATTGGTTTGTGGCCAGGTGGCGAGGGGTGAAGACACAGTGGCCACTGCTATCATCACCTGAAGGGAGCAATGAAGCCACGAAGGGACCGGTGACACTGTTGGGGGGTGGGGAAAGGACTGTTGCCATCCCCATAGGCACCCCAGAAGACAGCCAGGTGACAGACCACCACTGCGCTGAGTCTATTTACCCCCAAACCAAATGCGTCACTTTTGGGCCCATTCTGGCTCCGGGGGCCCCGTGTGCGGCAGGGCAGCGCTGTGAGGCTCCACAGGGCTTTCAAGGGCCTTGGTCTCCGGTCACTCGGAGGGTGTGTGAGGTCTGCCTTGGAGGCGTCTCTGGGAGGATTTGAACTGCTGGCCTTTCCGCCAGAGCCTAGTGCTGCGCGCCTGGTGCCTGCCAGGGACTCTTGAGTGTATCTAAGGGGGTACACCTAATTCAACCCCCGAGCGCTTCCATCAGGGCAGACCAGGACACGTAGTCACCATGACACATGAGGCGGGGTAGGAGAGATTCCTGAGTGCCCAGCAAACCACCATGAGGAGGTAAACCCGAGAGCCGTGGTTGGCGTCCGTGACCAGCGCCCCTAGAACATCAGTGCCCTTTCCTGATGTTTCATCATCAGAGGCTGCTCCCGTCTTGGCTGAAAAATGGCTGCCACGGCGCAGGGTGACACATGTACACTGGCCAGCGGTGCTGACTTGACTTTGAATAGCTTTTAATCAGAGAGAACCCTTCCCCCCACAGGCCTCAGCAGGCTTTCTCTGATGCTCACTGACCAGAACAGGGCTATTTCCTGTGCCCCGAGGCACCTTGGGAAGGGAACAGTATTAGCATAACTGACAACCCATGGAAGTGCCTTGGGGTGGGAGCAAGGCTCCTTCCCTGTACACACTGCCTTTCAGGAGAAACCCCAAGTCGCTGAGGATGCCCTGTCTAGGAAGGAGGAGGGGGTGGCCTCGAAAAAGGCAGACTGCCAACAGGGGCCACAAACGGCCCGCCTGAAATCCCTCTGCTTTACTTTCCTGAGCAGATAGGGCCTGATTATCCAGTCTGCCGCTCATCTAGCAGGTGGCCAGTCCTGAAAGATCTCAGGGGGGAATGTAAGAGGAACTGACCCAGCCCCTTGGGTCCATCCCTGCCACAAGAACCAGCGAGAGAACAACAGTTTGTTCTGAGAAACACGACCCTCTCTGAGTAGTGTTCATTATAACAGCAGATCCTCGGCAGTCGGCAGGAAAAGCAATTTGCTGAGACGCGTGTTCCGAAGCGTGTTACGTTGCCATGAGAAAGAAGGCTGGATTTCGCCACATGGGAGCTGCCCGACCAGCCATGAAAAACTGGGAGTGTTTCCAGAACATGGGGGAAAAAAAAGCTTTTTTGAGATGCTCAAATGATGAAAATGGCCGGTGTTTATGAAGCATGCTAACCACTCTCACAGCAGACACTCATGATCAAGTGCCTGAAGTTCAGGGGCCAGGGTTTACTGTTATGCCCAACTAATATCCATGTGGACTCATAGATGAAATGGGTGGATAATTGAAATTTTCATGGTCCTAGCCTTTTTTACAGGGCTATTAGGCTTACGTGTTGTTCAGCGTACAAGCTAATGTGTATCAATTTCTCATGTCAGGTTCTATTATTTTGGGGGCACTTTCCGGGGAGTTTTATTTCATATGGTTACATGAGGGAAGCAAGGGGTTCCTGCCTATTCCTATGCGACAGTGTCTCTCTGCTTGCCACAATGAACTCACAGACTCAAGTTACGTTATGTTGTCCAGGAATAGATCTCATTAATGGATGATGAAACCATGTTCTCACTTATTTACAGGTGGTCTCTAGATAACAAATGTCTGACCCACACAGAGCCCAGAGTTATAAACATGACTCACCCCCGTAGAGTCTGTTATATTGCAATGTTATATTTCTACAATGGCTTGTGGAAACGAATGGTTGCTACTTAGCAAGGTGCATCAAAACATGCTTCTTGTTAATACTAAAATGCATTGCCATCTTGCCCACCGGACACCCAGTGACCCTACAGGCCAGAGTGGAACAGCTAGCACCTAGGGTTCCTGAGTCTAGACATCGTTACTAGGGCAGTCTCACCTTCCTAGTGGATTTGAACTGCTGACCTTGTATTCGTCAGCCCAGTATATAACCTAAAAACAAACAAACAAACAAAAAACACCCAAACTCACTGCCATCATGCTGATACTGACTCTTAGGGGCCCTACAGGAGAGCACAGAACTGCCTCGGTTTGTTTCCAAGACAGTAACTGTCAGTGGGAGGAAAATGAACCTCCTTTCTCCCCAAGGGTGGCTGGTGGTTTTGAACAGCTGACTTTGCGGACTGCAGGCTAACATGTGACCAGTCTGCCACCAGCGCTCCTGGTACATAACCTACTATGCCGGGACTACTGTGTGATTATGTCCAAGATGTCTCAGTGTATCCGGAAGTATCTACGATAAACAGGTGACTGGCGCGAGACACTAGCTGAACGTACGTACGTACATACGTGTGCTGACTTACCCAGAGTACAGATCGAGCTTACCGACAGACGCGGTAATGGTTCCCATGTGCAATCCGGCACTCCCTCCAAACGGAATCCTACTTGCTCCTAAAATCCTGTTTTATTACAGTCCTATTTGTCCTCACAAATACAAGGATTCGTGATAGGGGAGGTTCCGTCCGACATGAACATTAACCATACAATTACACAGACTGGTTGTATCTGGAATTTTGCCGTCTTACAGAAAGGTTGGCAGAAGTTTGGGGTCCATTTTTGTTGTTGTTGTTGCTTTTTTTTAACCTTCTGGAGACAATTGGTTATGCTTTGTGTGGCAGTCACCTAATCTGGTGTCAGTTTGAGGATTAAGTATGTAGGGGTGGAGTTTAGCCTGTCAATCCGGAGCTAGCCAATGAGACCTCTGTGTGGGCATGGCCATCTCCTCTGAGAATTCTGGGAAGAAACACTATCTACTGACAAGACACAAGGTTTACTTTCTGCGAGACATCCGTGAGGAGAAGCCACATGAACCTGCCCTGACGCAGCCAGAAACTTGGACCTGGAGAAGCCACCTGGAGACTCCTGCCAGCACTGAGATGCTTACAACGCCACTGGATCCAGACTTTCTACCCATTGGCTTGTGATCATCATGCACTTGGCATCATTGCTTGTGTTTCAGGAGTCTGAGGGCTTACAGATTAGTGTCAGACATATGGTTCAACATTGAACTTATGACCTTGGACTGGACTGAGTCGGAATGTTTTCTTAATGTGCAGTTGTTCTTGTAAATACCCTTTCTTGTATACATATGTGTGTTTATGAATTTGCTTCGGTAGTCTATGTGGACTAACACACTTTGTAATATGGTTACATAGCCAGGCTACACTACGAGTATGAGTCCACAGTCGGGTGGCCCAGAGGGAAGCCAAAGCCACTGGGATTTCCTTTGACATCCAGCAAGAAGCCTCTTCAATGTTGATCTCTGTTGGCTCATCTCCTCAACCTGAAAACGCTGTACCTGGTCGGGACTCCTGAGTGACAGCATCCTTATGCTCTGCAGCTAAAGGGTAACCAGGTTCACCGATGTGTGCACAGGTTAATATGTTAATGCATTTTTGTTTTTCATTGTTCATACTCGTAATGTCCGCTAGGCAAGAACTGAATTTCCCACTGTTCCATAACAAGAGTTTCTAAGTGGAAGGGCTAATTTTATTCATGATACAATGTACTTTGAAGGTCGAATAAATCCCTGAATTGGAAGAGCTGTGAAACATGTTTTATAAGTGTCACAAAGTTTTTGCAATGTTAAAGCTTCTTTCCTTGCTTTGCCTTCACCGAAATATCAAAAAGAAAAAAAATTTTTTCCTTATTGAATTTGCCTAGAAGGCAAACATTTTGTGTCTCTGAGTTTATGATAATTTTTATGGCCCAAAGAAACCAACCTGCTTAACTCTGGGAAAGAGAGGGTTTTTTTATCTTTTAGATCTTTAATAAAATAACTCAAGTATTGTTTCTCAGGTGACCTATATTAGATTCCCGAAAACCTTGAACTTCATGGAAAGGCACATAAAATTCAGTTCTGTTTTATAATGTTTAAAAAAAAAAAGAGCTGCAAGGGTTTGATGTAATATGTTGTGAATTATACAAAATATGTCAGATCAGGAGATTTGTGGAGTTTTCTTTGAATTAAGTTTTAGATATCACTGGTGTTTGCTTGACACTGCATAACAAACATACACCATTATGTCATACTTTATTTCATTGCTAACTTGATCGCATCTTTGTTGCCAATGAATCAAACAATGCTTTTAACTTAGAGTTCACATAATTTGCCTATGGAGATCCATGGCTATTCAGACTAAGACTTGATCACCTTGGTCTATTTCTGACATGTCCTGAAAATTTAGTATTTATTATGTCTCAAGATTATTGGATGCTTTATCTGAAGCTCTTTCAGAAAAGTTAATCATTACACTTAGAAATAATTTAATCTAAAATTTTTATTCTGAATTGACTTTAGTAGGCTTTGTGCTAATTTTGTAATTAATTACTTTCAGGTCTTTCTTCTAAAAGAATTCTTATTACAAGTTTACCCAAGACATTTCAAAGCAGCATCTGCAGATAAGTTTTATTTTGCTGAGCCACTGAAAATATAAAACGAAAATAGACTATATCAAACTTATGAAAAGGAGTCTGTTATTTCAAACTGTGGGTCCCATTGGAGTAAATCAAGACTCTTCCAAAGCTTCTGATGAGATTTTCATACCGCTGCTGATCCAGAATGGCATGGAACCAAGAGTAACTACACAGGATAAAACTTAAATTATTCTAATGTTTATATTAGAATATTGCTGATAATCAACATAGTATTCTTTCTCTATATATACATACATATACATACACACACATACACTTTTCTTTCCAATGTGAGAATGCTATAATGATTTAATTTATGCTTGGGTGCACCGAATAGGGTTAGGCGATGTTTGGGCATATGTCAAAATTGTGACTACATGACTCAGAATGTTTCAAAATAATTCACTTCTGGAGCCCAGGACCTAGACTGAAATGACTACAGGAAGAGGAATAGGACTTCAAATAACGACCTTCCGAGCTGAGCCCCGGTGGCGTAGTGGTTGTGCGCGGGACTGCGGCCCACTGGGACGGAGGTTCAGTTCCAGCAGTGGGGCTGGGCCTCCTACTCCCACCACCAGAGAGCAGTGATGCCCCCCCCCCCCAAAAAAAAAAAAAGAATGACCTTCCTTCATCTAGTCTTGTTGACCATCTCTAATCCAGTAATTTAGAGAATAATATTCAAAGGTTAAAGACAATCTTAATGATCTGAACTCAGACTCTCAATCTAACTTAATATTGCTTCAGAAAATTATATATGTTGGCAGAGACACTGATTAGACAAGCCTCTAGAGTCTCGGTAGAAGGGGCCAGATTTAGTTCTTTCTCCCAAACCTTATGCTGCTAAAAGTTAATTATTATGTTGGTAAATTACAGATTATTGGGACTGTGTTTCCACTCAAGAGCACTAAGACATCTTTCTGGGCTGTCTAACGGCTAACTAAAACTGACTACCTACAAACTACGTACTAAAACTGAAATCAAACATTGCCAGGGCGAGAGAAAGAAGACAGCTCTACCAAACAGGGAAGCTCAAATCCCAGCACCACACTGCAGGCGGCCTGCTGCAATGTTTGGACATTACTTCATCCTGATAGCTACTGCATGCTCAGCGCAACAATGTAACAAAAACAGTCACATACTTAGAGCATCATCCCTTGCTTTAATATCTTATTTTCACCTTCCAGCAAATACAGTCATTTGCCTTATGAATTGTTGACACAATGCAATTCCAGAAACTGCTGCTCTTTCCTCAATACTTACCACCTTTGAGATCATCTCTGTGCTGTCAGCTTCGATAGATCAACGCGTAGGCTGCTGGGTGTGAAATGCGGCTTCTCTTGGGGCTTCCTCCCCACCGCCTTCTCTAATGCAGGAGGAGCCTGACTGCACAGTGGCCAGTTTCTAGAGAGTTATCACCCAACCAATCGGAGGTACAGATGTCAACCAACACAGGCGACGCCCGCCCCTTGTTCCTTTGCCCTACAAAGGACTCCTTTGTAGCCCTTTAGAGCTCAGAGCACGTGTTTTCACCTTGGGGGACTTGTGTTCCCGGGTTCCAATCACTTTGTTCCTTCAATAAAGGTTCTATCCATTTGAGCAGAGACCTTGATGACGGGGTCAGTGTTTCCTGAAAGTCTCTGAACCCCTCAAGTGGTTAGTGTTGCCGCGGCAGCCTCAGCAACCGCACTTACTCCAGAAAACCAAACTCACTGTCCTCGACTCAATGCTGAAGCCTGAGCTTCAGGAGTAGAAAGTCCAGTCTGTCTCCCAGGGAGGTGCTGGTGGTGTCTACCTGCTCACCATGTGGCTCATAGCCCAACTCCGAACCACTACAGGGCTTCGGAGCCACCCTTACGGTGCCGCTAGCACCCAGTCATCAACAGATGTGTGAGTCACCAAGAAATTGATTAGTGAGCAGCGCTCACAGAGGCGAGAAAGATGGTTACATATTTAAGAGAGATTTCCATCTGAAAAGGTTCAAAACCAAGCTTTAGCATTACGAGCCACGCCTCAATTAACTTGTAAGATTTGCTTTCCAAACTCCTCATTCTCCAGTTTAAGAACACTCCGCTGCGGCTGTCTGTGAAATTTTGAATTTTCCAAACACAGATATCAGAGAAAGGGATGCAACGACGATGCTAAGTCACAGAGCTCTCCGACGAGGGTGCAGCAGCCTCATCTCTTGTGCAGGAGGGCAGCAGCGGAATGCTCCTTGGACAGGTAGCGCATTCCACGCACTTAGGACTTGGCATCAGGAAGTTACCGGATTCTGGAGAAGGGCATCCTGCCTGGAGAGTCGCGGGTCAGCGAAAAACAGCAACAGACAAACCAACCAGGAAGACCCTTCATGAGCTGGACTGCACTGTGTCCAACACAGGAAGGGGGTGAGGCTGATTCAATATGGCACTGTGGCTTCAAACATCAACAGCAGCAATTGTGCAAAAGGATGGACGACTACGATGACAGGTGCCTTCTAAAACAACAATAGTTACTTATTTCTGCCCTGCTCACATTCACACACAAAGCTCTGATCGAAAATGCATCACCCAGTAGGAGCTCGTGTTGTGGGAAGCACTTCAACACAACACCTCCTCCTGTCCTGGGGGCCCCGTGATGACCTCCCTTCCACAGCGGGACACTGAGACCTGGAGAGGTGACACCACTCTCCTCTCACCTCCCAATGGGGCAAGGTGAGGCTGTGAAGAGGAATCATGGTTCTGTGCCAGCTCTGGGGCATACACTCTCAGCCACACTGAAGATTTTAAAATGTGTGCAAATTGTGAGGAAGAAAAAGACTGCGTGACATACTCAACACACCATGTCTCTTTCGTCTCTCAATGCCTTCCTCCCATTCCTGACCAAGCAAACGGGACGTGACCTCTCTTCTCTAAGTGTGTGTGGGGCACAATGCATGCTTCCCGAGGCCCAGTCTACCAGTCTTAGGACAAGACCACTCACTTGAACAAGACTTGTGTCAATCCGTGTTTTTTCACCCATAAGTGGTCCATGGTTCAAGGACTAACTGCAGGAACGTCTTGCTGGCAGATGGTAGCCAACACCTCCTTGCTCCTTGGAATTGCGCATAACATAGGATAAACAATGGAGGCAAGGAAGCCCAATCAATTTAACAGCCCATTTGCTTTTGAATCCAGAGGAGAGAGACTGAGAAGATACAAGCATAAGCAGAAGTGGACCTCACACAAATGTGCCAAAGAGTGCTGACCTTGGCACTCAGCAGAGGGAACAAACTTGAAGTTGGAAGGCTGAGATTTTAACAACGGATACAAGATGGAGGGAACTGGTCATTGTTACTTGAGAAGTATCTAGACTTACAGTGACACTACCGACAGGATAGAACTGTTCCTGTGAGTTTCCTAAATCGCCCCTCTTTAGTAACCCTGGTCTTTCTCCTACAGAAATGCTGCTCCTTTAAACTGCAGACCTGTGGTCAGCAGCCCAAGGCGTAGCCAGCCACAAGGCCACCTGAGCTTCCTCCTCCAGCTCCTCCCTGGCTTTAAAAGAAGACTTCAAATCTGTTCAGTCTGCTTTGACCTCCTCGTGACGATTGGTCACCCCATGTAGACCATATCAGAATTTTCAGTTCAACAGGATTCCGGGTGATTCTGATGTATACATTTAGAATCACCCAAGGGTCTTAGTAAAGTGTGTGTTCCCATTCTGTCTATCTGGGGAGGAAAGGGAAATCCTCAAGGGGGGGGGTGCGGGGAGTAGAACTGGTTCAATGCCCTACTGAATGCTTGAGACAACTTTGAATAATTATTACTTTAGAAAGAAAAAAAATCCTGTTCTAGGACATCAGTCTTCTCGGAGGACACCAACTTCATGTCTGCACAATCATCTGTGAAAAACAGGTCACATCTGGACCAATGCAGCACCTGTCTGTGAGGACCGACTGTGCGGATCAACATGGCACCTGCTTGTGCAGACCGACGCAGCACCTCTCTGTGCGGGCCAACGCCGGACCTGTCTGTGAGGACCCACACAGCGCCTGTCTGTGCCAACCCCCGCAGCACCTGTCTGTGCGTCCCGACTGTGCGAAGCAACGCGGCGCCTGTCTGTGCAGACGGACGCGGCACCTGTCTGTGAAGAACCACGGAGCATCTGTCTGTGCGGACCGACGCAGCGCCTGTCTGTGCGCACCGACGGGGGGCCTGTCTGTGCGCACCGATGCGGCGTCTGTCTGTGCGGACCCACAGGGCATCTATTTGGGTGGCAACGCATCACCTGTCTGTGCGGACCGACGCGGCACCTGCCTGTGTGGACCCAAGCGGAGCCTGTCTGTAGGGACCGACGCAGCGCCTGTCTGTGCGGACCAACGGGGCGCCTGTCTGTGCAGAGCAAAGCAGCGCCTCTCTGGGCAGACTGACGTGACATCTGCCTGTGAGGACCGACGCAGCATCTGTTCGTGCAAACCGACGCAGCGCCTGTCTGTGCATGCGGACCGACGCAGCACCTGCCTGTGCAGACCCACGCGGCACCTGCCTGCGAGGACCGACGCATCACCTATCTGTGCGGACCGACGCGGTACCTGTCTGCGCGTACCGACGCGGTACCTATCTGTGCGGACCAACAAGGCACCTGTCTGTGGGGACCGACGTGCCACCTGTCTGTGTGTACCGATGTGCCACCTGTCTGTGCGGACCCACAAGGCACCTGTCTGTGCGGACCGACGCGGTACCTGTCTATGCACACCGACGCGCCGCCTGTCTGTGCGGACCTACGCCTTACCTGTCTGTGCGGACCGACGTGCCACCTGTCTGTGGGCCCCGTTAGACGGGGCACCTGTTGGTCGGTGCGGACCGACACAACAGACGTCCATTTGCGCGGACCGACGCAGCACCTGTCTGTGTAGCCCAACGTGGCCACACTGGTCTATGCAGAGGCACGCGGCATCGGTCTGGGCGCCAGCACAGATGAGGTGTCCGTGGCAGCAGAGTGCAGCTAACAGCCCCTATGCAAAAGCGCGCCTTCTCTAATCCCAACCCTAGGGTGCAACCCTCAAAAGGCTCAAAAGAGCCCTGCAAGTCTCTACAATGCAGCCCTACCTAAGTGCTACGCTGACTTCCAGCAACATGCACCACAAAGGTAATGAGGCCGTACATTTAATTTTTTTCCAGCCCTCATATGTCTGCCAGCAATATAAATGAATCATTAATGGCATCAAATAGATGTACATTTATTATTTGCTACTGCTGAGAAATCTCATTTCTTTCAAGATAGCATGAGGACAATGTGAATGTAATAACTGAAGGCAACGGAAGGCACCTCCAACTTCGAAGGATCTCAAAGCTTCCTCGTGGCCCCGCTTGCTGAAATATTTATGTTGCCAAGGAACTCAAAGGCTGACTGGGTGTATTTTACCAGGAGGTCCTGGCTGGTGAGAGGGGGAAAGGATCCAAGAGTCAGTCAAGGTGAGTGGATGGGCAAGCCGTGGCCTCTGCACAATGATGGTCCATGCCTCACTGTCACAGAGACTGAACTCCCCACACAGGGCTTCCTGTGGAGGGACCTTGAAGACTCCATGCCCAGTCATGTATGGCAGTTACAAAGGGACGTATATTGGGTGAGCACACTGACGGGGCCTAGGCAAATGGTGTCGGTAAAGAAACAGATTACTGATCTAGATGTATCGATTAGGACTACCTGGATTAAGAATGCGGCTCGAAGGGGTACACCAGGAGGAGGAAGAAGAAAAAGGAATCAA
>PVJH01002872.1:65266-156450 GCA_004026705.1 Nesogale talazaci
GTCAGTATCAGAAAAGTAAGAGACCTGATGTGTCTGAGTGCCGGGAGGGGCTGGCGGGGGTGGGGGGGGGGGTGGCGGGGAAGGGGAAGGGGCAGGGCGGGCACAAGAGCAATAGGAGGAAGCAGTGGATGGCTTTCAAACAATGGCGTCTCACAGCAACAGTGCCCTCATAGGCATATGAAAGTTGGAAAATGAATATGGAAGATGACAGAGGTGTCGATACATCTGAATTCCAGGACTGGCAAAGAATCCTGAATGGACCCTGGGGCTGCCCAAAGAACCAACAAATCTGTCTGGGGAAGAAGTGCAGCCAGGATGTTCCTGAAAGGACAGATGGGGAGGCGTGGTCACACGAACTTTGGGCATGTTGTCAGGAGAGACCAGGCTCTGGAAAAGGTGCTCACACTTGGTCAAGTCCAGAGGCAGCAGAAAAGAGGAGAGGCAGTCCTCAAGGAGATGGGCACAGTGGCTACAATAAGGGGCTCGAGCCTAAGAACACTAGTGACAGAGGCACAGGGCTGGGCAGCCTTCTGTTCTGCTGTACATAGGGTCTCTGTGAGTGTTGACCAAACAACAAGAGCAGCAGCAACAACTAGAAATCACCTAACATGTGGACTTTATACCATTGTTGAGGGGGCGGAAGTGAAGAGTCCTCATGAAATAAGTGAACTTCAAAGGTCCCATTTACATTCTGCCAGCTTCTGTTTAAGTAGAATGGAAAACCAATTTATGACCCATCACCACCTCCCTGCTTAATGTGATAATGATTGCACAGGCTTAAAAGGTTTAATTTTAAATTCTCCCCAGTACTTGGGATCTTCCTGACAATAATGCTAGCTTTCCAGTGTCGCCGGCTCTCCCCTGGGTGGCTAACGAAAACCGTCCCACTGATAGGATGACTCTCACCAGTAGATAACAAACAGCCTACCTTCACGGATTTGATCTGCCAAAGGCACGACTGTCTAGGGACTGGTAAATGGTTTGTATGAAAATCCATATATCGAGTTGAGCAGAAATGAAATAAACTCTGAGCAGTGACAGAATGTCAATTACAGAGTTGGTAAAATAGCCCTTTTAAAAAGTTGTTAACTTCGGCTTTTTTTTTCCCCCTTCTGAAGAATTATTTTTAACTCTCAGATTCCTCTGTCACGAGCTGCACTTAACGAGAAAAAAAAATAAAAATCTCGTTGGTGGAAAAGAGAAAATTAAAAAAAATTCCTCCTCTATGCACGTATCGCTTCGGAATTTCCCTTTAAAAGAAGTATGTGTAATTTTGGGCTTTAAATTGCAGCTGCATAACATGTTCAGAAAAGAGGGTAAGTAAGTAGGGACACTCTCTTGTCCTATCACAGAGTCAAGTCCTGTTTCTGTCCCTTGCACAGTATGAGGGGGCATTGGAAGTGAAGGAGACAGGGTCTCAATGGGTCATTATAGAGTTGATGCCCAAAATGTGATCAGGGCACCATAGGCATCTACAAAGTCAAGGTCTACCAGAGTGAAGGACAACAATGGCTGAATGCAGTTGTGGAGGATCCTGGCAGTAAAACGGGAGTTAGATTACAACAGGCACATAGCATTCCATTTTTAAATACTGTCTGCCTGAAACCCAAGATCTGATTTTGAAAACACTTTGACCAGAAGTCAGGAGTGCCGGGCTGTGACTCACAATGTCAGCTGTTCAAAACCACCAGCCACCCCTTAGATGATGGGCTTTACTACGACTGTCAAGAGTTACAGTCTTGAAAACCCTGTCCTCTGGGGTCTTCGTGATCTGCCACGGAGTGGATGCCAGTGAGTCTTTTCTGGCCGACAAGCAAGTGAATCTCCAACTCTGAGGAGTGAGATGAGAAAGCCAGGTTTTATGACACTCATCTAAGGGCTGAGCTAACCGAGTCTCAGGAAGGTGAAATTCCTTGCCCAGAAGCAACAGTATACTAAGTGTTGGATCCATCTTTAAAATGACACCTTATAGAATTCCAGGTTATCATACTTAACCAGAAACGAGGGCTTGCCTTGGTGAGAAACATTACTATTTTATTCACAGCGTTACTGCTGCTCTTTCTCTCTCCCATTTTGAAAGTGGTTATTCCTAGACATTTTATTTTGTTGTTTTCACCATAAACTATTGCCATACTGTACCCTGAGGTGGTGGACGGACTTGGGGCCTCTGTTAAAGTCTTGCCTCAATGCAAGAACACTTTGTTGTAATAATCCGGCATTCTTCAATGGTCACCCTCCTGGCACAACAGCTGAAGACAGAGAAGGTGCATAAGCAAATGTAACAAAAGCTCATGGTGCCCGGCTATTAAAGGATAAAGCATCTTGGGTCTTCAAAGGTTGAAGTTAAACAAGCGGCTATCTAGTTGAGAAACAATAAGCCCACATGGAGGAAGCACACCAGCCTATGTGATCATGAGGTATTGACAGGATCGAGTAATAGGCAATCAGAAGACCCAAAACAAACAAACAAACAAACAAACAAACACCATGTTGTTGAGAATGAGATGGGTCGAAGCAGAGACACAAAACCCATCTGTAGACAATGGGACATCCCCTCACAGAAAGATCACAAGGAAGGGATGAGTCAACCAGGGCACAGTCTAGCATCAATGAAACACACAATACCCCTCTGGTTCCTTGAGGCTTCCTTACCCCCAATATCATGATGCCAGTCCTGCCTTTGCACTGAGGGCTAAGCCTGTACACAGATACAGATAAGAGATAAGAGCTCACAACATCCAGAATCCAGGAACAAGAAGGGGAGTAGCGATACCAGGAGAGTTGTGGAAAGGTGGGGAGAGGAGGGGAGGAAGAGGGAACCGCTTGAAAGGATGGACACACAAGCCATACCCACCCCCCAAGGGGGACAAACAGCAGACACTCTTGGGGAAGGGAGACAGAGGTTGGTGTGAGATGTGAAAATAGTAAGAATTTATGATTCAGCAAGGAGTCAGGAGGGTGGGGGGGGGCAGGGAAAAAAAGAGAAGCTGACACCAAGGTCTCAAATAGAAAGTAAACATTTAGAAAATAATGATGGCAACGTATGTACAAATATACTGGATACAATTGATGTATGATTGGTATAAGAGCGATAGGAACCCCAATAAAATTATCTTTTAATAATAAGATGAACAAACATTACCATAGAGAGAGGATTATGAATTATAGCAATCTGTAGGAAATCACACTCTACTTCCAGGCTGTCGATTCTGACTCACGGTGACTCCTGCAGGGCAAAGGAGGTGGTCCCCAACATTTCTAAGGCTGCAGATCCCCGTGGGGGCTGACAGTCGCCTCTTGTTCCCCTAGAGTGGGAGGTTGGTAGGTTGGGAGCCCAACACTTAATCCACTGTGCCACCAGGAACAGGAAAAGCTTGTCCCTGGAGGTTTCTGAGGCTGAGAGCTTTAAGGCGGCAGACATGTCTTTCTCCCGTGGAGTGCCTGCTGGGTTTGAACCACTGACAATGGATTAGCAGCCATGAGCTTAACCACTGGGCAGCCAAATTTCTGTTTCCCCTGTACCTCGGGAAGAAACAGTCTCTGATCAACACCTGTTGTCGTACAAAGAGTTCAAGGGCCCTGGGCATTGTATTGCCACATATACTTGAGCCAAAGCCACCTTTGGGTATCAGCCAAAGCACCTAAATTTACTACAAAAACTGCATTAAAGATGTGCTGAAAACTCAGATTATACACGAGTATATACGGTACTTAACATCTCACAAATAGGAAATTCAAGAAAAGAAAAGGAAAAAAGGTGAATTTTGCTATAATTTCGAGATACTGTTTTACAAAAGACAGCTCACTACATGGTAAAATAAATGCACCGTGTTTAAAAGGCTGCTCTTCTACTTAAATGTGACCATAAGCTCTGGTGTTCTGGTGAGGTACACGTTGCGCTGCTAACTGCAAGGTCAGTCGTTCGAAACCACCAACCGCCGCCACCTTTGCAGGAGAAAGATGGGGCTTCCTACCCCTGTCAAGAGTTTCACAGTCTCAGAGACCCACAGGGTTGTCGTCCTCTCTCCTAGAGAGTCCCTGGGAGTCTGAACTGACTCAGTGGCAAGGAGGGTGAGCCTGTTTTTTCCCTGAGGAAATTCTGAAGCAGACACAAAGCAACGGATGCCCATTTTCTATGTGAACGGCTAGATGCACTTTGCAAAGATTACCAAGTGCGTCTTTGACATCAAATGAGATCTAAAGGAAGAAAGAATAATTTAGTCTCACTAAAAGCTTATTGTCATTCATGGCATCCACTGTATAATGTCTAAAGTTCTTCATACAAGTGATATCTCCAATTGTTTAAATGATGCACACACGTGGGGGGGGGGGAGTAGAGAGTACATGCCTTCAAAGAAGTCAATAGTCAGCATTTCCATTTTCAGATACCGCTTTCAAAATGTCTACTGATCACAGACATTTTAGACCGTAAACTCCTTGAGGGCAAGGGCCCCTCTCGCTCACTTCTGTCTGCTCAGAATTTGAAACATGATGGGGAATGGGAAGAGTGGGGGAAGAAAGAAAAGAAACCGTGACAAAGATTTTATAAAAAACATGCACATCCTCACCGGCGATGCAAAAGGAAGTTGGGGTCTGCCCATTTCAAAATGTGGGGGCCTCACCAAACAGAGTAAGGGTCTTCTCCTACCATGAAGCTCAGTGGACAGGGCAACACCTTCACGGCGGGACCCTCTCATCAACCCCTCCTCTGCTTACAAGGGGAACTCATGCCACCACCCCAAAGGGTCATCAAGGCCATTCGACCCAAGGCTCGCGACTTGAGCCTCCTGCTTGCTCCCCTCAGAGAGTTCCCCCATTAGATCCCTGATTCAGGTGGAGTATAGAACGTCAACCCATGTCGCGAGATTCCCATTATGCCATCCCCAATGACAATACTAGCCTGTTTCCAATGGCCTCATCGATGCTGTAGGTCAGAGAAGGGGTCAATATTATTGCCTTTGGAACCCTATCAAGTGCTCGCCAACACTCACTTCTTGGAACCTCACTGGCTCCGTCGGTGGCTGTTGTAAATAGAAGCAGCAGCAGCAGCAGCAAAAAGCAAAAAACAAACAAACAAACAAAAAACTAAACGGGAAAGCAAAGCCTTGTTACTGAATCAGAGGCCTGCCTTTTCTATCTACCCCCTCAGAGACCTGGGAGGGAACAAACCCAGCAGTCAGCGAGGGGTCATCTTTCTATAGGCTTTTCCATCCGATAAAAGGTATACATACGGTGACAGGCTATCAAATGCAAAGTTTTCCCTGAAATCAAAGCCCATTTAAATAAACGTCAGTTAGCTGTCTGAAGCACCACTGCAGTGGGTGATGACTTGGTCAACGTTACTGTATTTAAAAATGCCCCGCCCTGATCCCATTCCTCTGGAGTCAAGTGACATGCCTGGCTTTGGTGGTCGCCCAGGTGGAAGTCGTGCTGGGGAGGGGCAAGAAGGAGCAGGGGACAAGGCTGTGTGGGGGGTGGGGTGTGGGGAGGGGGAGGGGCGTGCTACCCCAATGCTCACCTGGCTCTGCAGTGTGGCTTCCCACGGCAGCAAACAAACTGATATGAAAGTGGGGTTATATGGGGAGAGACGGGCAACCTGCTTCCCGGCGTGACCTGCGTGCGCCGAGAGCCATCCCCAGCGCGGCTCTAACGAACAAGGAGAGGCATGGAGAGCCCAGAAGGAGTCTGAAAGGTGACGGAGAGCTAGAGGCCACACAGCAAGTGCAAGATGAGCTGCCAGCAGCAGAACCACCATTCAACGGGAGGGCAGAAAGCCCCGCTCCGATCTGATCGGGAAAGTGTGAAATCAAAGTGCTCCCAAGAGGTTGTAAGAACTTGTCTAACTCTCAGGTGCAGGGCTAAGCGCTGGGCCGGTAAGCAGGAGGACAGTCAGGCCAGCTGCAGGTCCATCTTCAGAATGAAGATGTCTGGTTTGGAAACTCGATGGGGCAGTTCTCCTCGGCCTTACACGGCCCCTGTGGCCTAGATGGTGGAGCGCCGGGTAGGACGCTCGGCGTTTTCTACAGACGGCCTTCAATCACCACTAAGTAACTGCATCAAGGGCCAGTGTCCAGAAACACATCCCTGACACACCTGGTCTCAGAAACACTCCTTCTGAGACAAACACTCAGACAGGCACTTTCGGGAAAGAGCAGCTACTTACCCGGGTGTTGCAGGGTCACTAAACTGCGACACAGGGTTCAGCACTCCAGCTCTCCGCCCCCCTCGCCACCTGACACACGGCCAGCAAGTGTGGGCACCCGGCTTTAAGGTCTGATGGGAAAGTGATCACCGCTGCAGCAGCCGCACCTGCTGCTTCCTCTTGAGGAGCTCTGCGGGCCATCGAGAAAAGTGACAACAGGGGGTCACGCGACCCCTCTGGGGATCAAATGACCTTTTCACAGGCGTCACTTGATTCACCACAGTAGCAAAATGACAGGGATGACGTCGCAACGAAAATAATTTTATGGTTGGGGGCCACCACCACATGAGGAACTGCGTGACAAGGTCACAGCATGAGGGAGGTTGAGAAGCCCTGTGCCAGCAGCTATGCAAGGGTCAGCAGTTTGAAACCACCAGCCACTCTGCGGGAGGGAGAGGAGGCTCTCCATCATCATTGAGAGTTCCCGTCTTGGAATCTCACCGGGCCAGTTCTAAGCTGTCCTAGAGGGTCTCTGTGAGCCATGAGTTCGGCTTGGGTTTGGACCCTGTGCCAGGCAGCACTGGATGGAGGTCACCCGTTTCTCCTGGCAGCACTTCACGTGGTTGCTCCTATGACTGTTGGGTCCACTAAGCCAGTGTTCGACTCATGGAGACCTCCTGGGGCTGCAATCTTCTTTCTCCTCAGGGGGACTAGGGAGCCCCAACCAGCAGCCCTTGGTGAGCTGCTAAATGCTAACCACAGAGCCACCAGGGTGATGCCTGTCCTCCTTAGCCCCAGCAATTTGTACGACTCCCTTCCTCATCTCCTCGGGTCTCTGCTCAAATGCCACTTTGCCAGTCTCTCTTTCTTAGCAGCTTTTTCCTCCCTTCCCTTTATCTCTGTAGCACGCATGGCCAGTTAACCTGGTAGATGATTCTTAACAAAATCAAGGTCGTGCTTTGCCATTAAGTCTTTTCCAATCAATGGTGATCTGTTAGGGCTGAGTCGAGCACTCTTCCAGGATGTCCCAGTCTCTACATCTTCCTGGAAGCTGACTGCCACCTCTTCCTGCCACTAGGTGGTCTTAACTACTCACCTTTTAGTTGGCAGTCAAGGGCTTTCATCCAGAGGGCAGGTGCCACCAAAGGAATTTCATCCATTCTGTTCGCAGACGTGGCCTTTAGAGCCCAGACAAATGTCATCTACACAGCAGGTGATCAAAAACTAGTGACTGAATGAGTGAGTGGATGGATTGACTGACAGACATATATTGGTGTCGATGGTTCAAGGCTTGGCTGGGCTTTGCCATCCATCTCACTGGCATTTTGAGGATGGATCTACTCTTTGACTTCCACCCAATGCCAGGTTGGACTGTGGCAGCTAAGGAAGTGGAAGGGCATCAATGGTTCCAAGAGGCCTTGCTGCCTCCAAAGATCCCATGGGAAAGGCAGCCCAAGTTCTAAAATGTTGGCCTGGGAAGATCAGATCGGATCATGGGGCCTAAGGCCTCAGAGTAAGCCACCCTGCCCAGGCCACTGCCAAACAAAACTTGTCAACCTGGCGCTGCCCATGGGATTTTTCTGCTCTCCCCAGACATGCTGGTGACCAGTGGCTACAGGGAAGGCTCTCTGGGTTGTCCCGGGCAAGGCTTCACTTTCTATAGGCCTCGGCTTTCGGACAGAGTGGATTCTGACGCAAAGGGACTCTACCCCTCCGTGGGCATCCTACAACCTTCCTCAGTAGTCCGGTTTGGGTGACCCAGTGCTGCAGAAAGTCAAAATTCATGGGTGGGTGGCTTGAAAGGGCAGAAATGTGTGTCTATACCACCTAGGCAGCTGGAGAGTGCTGGAGAAGAGTACTGAAAGTACCTTGGACTGCCAAGATAATCAGCCAATCTGTCTTGAAAGACCTATGGCCAGCGTGCTCCCTAGAGGCAAGGATGGCGAGACATCAGCTGACATAGTTAGGCTGTCATCCAAAAAGAAGGACCTCGTGCTTGTTACAGTGAGGAGGTGGTGAAAAGAGGGAGCCCTTCATGAGGTGGAAGGATACCGTGGCTGCAACCGTGGCTCATGCCCAGGAGTGAGGGTGAGGGTGTCACAGGACAGGGCAGTGTTTCTTTCTGCTGTGCATGGAAATCAACTTGATGGAGCTTTACCACCACAACCACCACCACCACCACCACCACCACTACCATCACCGAGAGATGGGAATCTGCATTCAGGGCCCAGGCTGTCAGAGAAGCTTGCTCTGTGGGCACTGGGGGAGCGCCTGTCTCTTCCAATGCTCCTCTGTTCCCTGGCATCTTCACACGGCCTCCCCCTTTCAGTCGTGTGTGTTGGGGGTCCTTGAGCGGGTCGCGCTGCTCTCTGTATCATCCAGAAGTGATCAGGCTTCGGGCTCACGCTCCAGTGGCATGGCCTTGGTGACAGAACAAAGGTGATTTTCACCAGTGGGATTCCTTCCACAGGTGCAAGGATCTTTGTAGGTGCACAGGACGTATTTTGGGGGAACACATTCAAGTCGTAACACTTCCCACCAGCCCCGCGATAGCTTGGTGCTCTTCCTGTACCTGTACCAACCCCGCCGAGGGAGGGTCTGATGATGGCACAGAAGGGGAGGGGGCCCCGGGCAAGATCCTCGGTGCACGGGCTCCAGGTATAGCAGAAGTGGCCATAGGCCAGTTGGCCACAGCAGCAGCAGCAGCAGCACAGCTGGCTCTGACAGAGACCCTCTGACCCCACCCCCCATTCTGCCCATGACAGCACTTTCATTTTCACCAAGAACCCCAAGGCAGCTAGCTAGCTCCCCGCAGGAGTCTCCCGAGGAGCAGCACAAAGAATTGCCTTCATCCAACAGCTTCCCTTTGGACTAGCAGTGGTGTCTGAACTTCCCAAAGAGGTAAATAATTTAAGATGATTCGTGTAAAGAGCAGCATACTGTTTGCCTTATACATAATCCCCACCAGGGGAAGAACTTTCAGCTCTCCCAGGGACCCGGGGAAAGGCCATGCTAGGAGAGGATGGCTGACCCAGGAGAAGGGAAGGCGCAGGCCGTCTGTTTAAAGGGGCAACAATTGTGGGTGGGTTGGGAGGGTGACATCACATACCAGCCTTCATTTGGAAAGGCGTCTAACCCAAGGCGCTGGAAGGAACCATGCTCTAGGGACCGCTGATTTTCCCATTCACCGGGCCTGGAATCCCAGCTGCAGGACACACCTGTCACTCTGCCCGCTCCCTGCAGCTGTGTACCTGCCCGGTTTTCACCCTGCTTCCAAAGTGGTGGCTGGTAGGCACGCCCAGCAGGACCAAGCAGAACGGACCCAGGTCCTGCACAACTTGGGAGAGATACCGCTCACCCTGCATGGACACCCCACCTCCCCCCCAGTCTTCAGAATCTGGGGAGGAAGAGGTGAATCTCTTGATCTGATCACCCTGTCCCTGAGCCTGAGGTCAAATGGAAGACATCCAGGACCCAAGGCGTCTGGGCCAGGTAGACGCAGATGTGGCTGGAGAAATGGGCTGGATGGTGTTTGGAGTCTTCAGCCCTCACATCTGCGCCCATTGCTAACTGGCTGCCCTCGGGTCTCGTGATGGCTGAGCGGGGGAAGCCTGGGCAGCATGGAACCTGAAAGGCACCTGTGCTCCGCTATGGAGCCCCCCTCAGCGACTGCTTGGCCCTAGTTGCCCTGCTCCCCCTAATGTGCCAGAACGGGTGCAGCTGCCAGGGAATCATCTCCTCAGACCTCCCCGACTTTAAAATCTACGTGTTCAAACCCAGCTCGGCCAAGAACTTCACCATTCTCGCAAATTTAACAAGTTCCTCGGCCAGACGTTTCGCGGCTGCTGGCCGAAGAAAAGCTGTCCCTAGCTCAGAGTCAAAGCAGTGTGTTGTTCTCAATGACCCTGGCGGCCGGAACACTGCCAAATCCTGGCCCTGGCTCCCAGAGCTCCAATTCCCAGAGGACGGTCGGTGAGGGCAAGGACGCCGGGAGACAGTCCGGGATACAGGCAGGCTGGAGAGCCTGGTCTCACCCAGCCCCTCTGTCCTGGAGGGAGAGGCTGCTTTCGTGCGAGCAGGGAGTGAGAGAGCCTGCCCTCTGACAGAGACAGACAGACTGAAACCAACCATCTACCTGACAAGGCTGTTCCTGGACGAGGCGCCCCACTACAAAAGGATACCAGGGCCTCTCTGATGGAAGAAATGCAGAAACGAAGGCATCTCGGAAGAACCCCGCCCCTACAAACGGCACGGAGGGGAGAGATCCTGCTTCCTGGGAGGGCATGAGGGTAGCCTGGTGCTGCTGGTGGACGACAGAGGCTCAAGGTCTTACTCCAGCTGACGCCAAGCATCCTGTTATACCTGTACTGGACCTTCTCAGAAGGACCTGGGGCGGGACGGGGTGAGGAGCTGGGCCGCTCACCGTAAGGTCGGTGGTTCAATTCTACCCGCTGCGCCTCAGGAGGCGGATGGGGCCACCTGCTTCTGGAAAGGTGATAGCCCTGAGTCGTGGGGCAGTTCTGGTCTGTGGGGTTCTATGGGTCCCGGTGAGTTCAACCCTGCCCAGGGGCTTGGTTTGGGATTTTGCCTTTCTCTAAGCCCTGGATCCCACTGTGGTACAATCTGGCCTCCATCGGAGCTAGGAAAACCCCTAGGGGTGGGAAAGAGACTTCTGCACTTCCAAAGACACAGTCCTTCCTGCCACACCACACTGCCTTCCTATTAAAGCTGATGCTCTATCATATTAATGGTTCCAATTATCAGGTTTGATTCCCAGTTCTTTCCCCGAAGGCTAATAGATGAGTTCACACACAGAAGACTCACAAAAAGTATGCTTGGTGCGACTTCAGAGTATTTTTCTTGATAATAAGCTCCTATGAGTATGGAAAATAGCGAACTGCAAGCTGATGTCACTGCTGATGAATGTGCAAAAGGAGGTGGTTTTTCTTAATCATAATGAGAAAAAATGGAAACGGCATTCTGCGCATTTCCCATCTCCACCCCAAACCCAGACCAACCCATTAATTCAGTGACAGGAAGAATGAGTTCTCTGAAAAGCTACTGCTCCATTTCCCCTTAATTGGATACAAGGCGGAGGTACAAGAGCTAGCCGGCCCAAAGCGAAAGGGACAGAGAAAAATGGGGGTCTTGCCAGTGCATCCTCCTGCTGGCTAGGGGCGCACCTACAGGAAATGGAGAGTGCCTGTTTTCTGTCCAGAGGTCCTACTGCAGCCGGAGAGAATGGCCTCTTAAGATGACTGGGTCTTTTTCCACCTGTTGATTTTGTCAGAGGCATTAACCATAGAGGCCTGGGGGTGGGGGTGGGGGGTTGATGAACTGACTAATAAGGACGAGAGACAAGCCCCGGTCTCAAGTTGTTGACCCCCTTTTCTCTACACCTGCACATGGCTGACACCACTGCCACAGCCTTTTTCAGCGAACGCAGGTAAAGGAGGGCAGGGTTCTTTTTAAAGCTCTTTTCCCCTTGAGGTCTGGCCCGGGCATAAGCGTGGTGGGAGTGGGCAATCTACCAGCACACTAGGGGCACCTGCAGGAGTAGTGGGTACTCATAGAGCTTCGATTCATAAGGTCAGCAGTTCAAAACCATCAGGCGCCTCTGAGGGAGAAAGACGGGACTGTCTACTCTAATAATGAAGCAGGTACAGTGTCAGGAGCTCACAGGGGCAGATCTACCCTGTCCTGTGGGGTCACGACGAGTCCTCGTCGGCTCAAGGGGAGCATATCTGGTTGTTGGCGGTGGTGGTTTGGGGTTGGGAGGCTGTGGGGAGCTGGGAGACCCTGGCGGGCAGCTGTGCACGCCAGCATGACACCTCCAACATGAGAGGCTGAGTTCCTGTGGGAGCTCCCTGGCCTTGCACGCTCCCAGCATCTTCCCTATGGGGGACTGGCAGAGTTTTTAAATGATTGGTGATCCGAATTGCAAACTCCCCTCTGAATTACGACACGAAAAATGTGAGACTGAGGACAGTGGTGAGGGAGGGGCTGTCCTGGGCACTGAGCGAGGAGCTCAGGGCAGAGTGAGAAGAGGGGGGACCACGCTGAACATCACAGCTCCTGAAGATGTATGCCAATAGCCATTCTGAACTCCCCTGGGCACCATGATGTCACTGTCTCACCCATCCTGACACGAGGGGGCTAGCAAGGGACTGGCAGTGCTTCCCCGGCGCCTGGAGCCGGCCCCTGGAGTCTTGCACTCGCCGTCATTCATAAATCTAGTCTGGTCCTCCCAGAAGGATCCATTTCTCAGTCAAGGGAGGCCCAGCAAGTGTCTTCTGAAAGGGAGGGGGGTGTCCAGCCTGGGCCGGTCACTGTTCCCATTTTAGGAAGATCATTATCATCCGTCCACCATCAGTCCACAGCCACCCAGCTTTTAAAAGCTGTGAGAAACGGGTATCCCACTGGATGCTCACAACTCCAGAAGGCCCCAACATGACTGTCTGGATTCTCTATTTCCAAATAGGGAGTCACTAACGGTCACCTGGACACGGTCTGAGAAGCAGACAGGATTCGGAGGGTTCGCTAACTCTGTGTCCCAACTCCTCTGTCAGTATTGCCTGGGAATAAGCTGGCTGGGGTCCGTACACCCCTCTCTCTCTGAGGGGAAGGGGGCTGCACCCCCACTGAGTTCTCCACTCCCCCCAGAAGGGAAGCCTGCACCTCCTGTGGGTCTGAAGGTGTGCGGTCACTGGGCCACCTGCTGACTTAGACCCCTCCTGCAGACAACCAGATGGCAAGTGGAGGGTCCCCCGTGACAAGGCTGCTTCTCCCCTCCTTTCCTCCCACTTCCCTTCTTGCTCTCTAACAGGGCAGAGGAACAGAGAGCTCCCACACTAGGCAGAGCCCGAGCCCAGCATGCCCCTCGGTAGGACCTGCATTGCAAGCACTCCACGACAAGCCCAATGGTACTTGGTTCAAACCCACCCAGAGGTACCTTGGGCGGGAGACCCGGGAATGTGCTTCGTCACAGGGGCTGGACTCCACTGATGGGCAGCCGGGAACCACCACAACATGCCTTCCTCTCATGCTGACTCTGTCTGCTAAGTGTGCCTTTTCTCGCACCGGGTATGGTCAGAATGGAGCCCGGATAGGAGTCAACTGGAGGGCGCAGGGAGACCCATGAGGCAGGTCAACCGCCACCCATGCAGGAGGATGGTCAGGCACCAGTCCCTCACTCAAGCCGGCCTTGCCTGATTCACCTTCCTTTAGCGGTATCCTCTGATCGCTGAGCTGCAGGCCACTTGTGGCACACAGGGGTCGTCTTCAGGCAGGTCCTCAATGCGCACGTGGACTCCAGTGAAAGCAGTGTCAGTCTCCCAAAGGCAGGTAAGTAGTTCTGTTCAATTAAAGCCTTTCAACAGACATCAGTGTGCACTGTGCACATGTGTGCCACATGTATATTTTCTAGGGGTATGTGTGTATATGAGTAAGATTATATGTAGCTCTTCACAAGATCATACTTCAGTTACCCAGTTGCTTTATTGGCAGGCCAATAAATCTGGTCCTACTAAAAGGACCAGTCATTGGAAACGAAGGCCCTGGTGAAAGCTATAGTGATGGCGACCCCAAGATAGAGTCTGGCAAGACCACGGCTGCTGTGCATGTGGGCCTCTCAAGATGTGTTCAGCGCATAGGATGACACTGACTGCACGTGTGGAAAGAGATGACGGAGAAGCTCAGGATCCTCAGACCACCAGCTGCTCATCTGCAAGTTCAAGTTGAAACTAAAGAAAATTACAAGTCCACAGGGGCCAAAGGGCTGCCTTGAGTCTATCCCAAGTGAATTTAGAGACCACCTCAGGAGCAGATCTGACACGCTGAACACTAATGACGGAAGACGAGATGGAGTCATGGGATGACATCAAAGACCTCACACGTACAGGAAGTAAAAACCATTGCAGGAAAGATCAAAAGGGCTATCACAAGAGACTCTGAGGTTCGCTCTTGAACTTTCAAGAGCAGCCAAAGCAAACGGAAGCTCCGATGAATGTGGAACAGGACATTTCGAAGGGTGGCTGGAGAAGACAGAAGTACGGCATTTCTCAAGCAGAAGGAACTGATGGAAAAACACCCAGGCCTCAACCGGCCACATCGACCCATCCCATGGACAAGAAACTAAACGAGGGTGCAGGAGCGGCCAAAGAAGATTGGGGAAATACACAGTCATTGTGCTATGATGACAATGGTGAGGACTCAATCAATGATTTCACAAAGTAGCACACGGCTTTCCTGTGCTGGGTTCTCTAGGGAATAAAAAAGCAGTGAAGCCAGTGCACACGAAGTGTGACTGTGACTGTGACGTGAGACAGCCCGCTCTCCGCTCGGCCCTGTGACATCAAGGTGATCCCAATTCGAGGGACCCTGTAAGACAGAGGAGAGCTAACTGTCCATGTCAACTTCCAAAGCTGCAGACCTTCAGAGGGGCAGAAAGCCTCGTCCTTCTCCTCCCAGTGCCCTGTGGGCTTGAACCACAGACCTCGGGGTTAGCCACGATGTGACCAGAGCTCTTCATGAATGGGTGGGAAGAGAGAGACAAGCCCCAACTGAGCATCGACTATTCAGAAAACAGGGGTAGGCGTGGTCAGTAAGAAAGATGAGCAGCAGTGAGGAGATGCTGCAAGTAAATGAAGGACACCCACCCCCACCCCAACCAGAGCGTCTCCTAGATGATTCCTGCTGAGACAAGAATGGGGCCTTGACTGATAACCTGCAGCTTAGTGGCCCGAGCCTGCTCAGAGATGGCTTGGAAGAATAGTCTGGTGAGGTCACTCTTTAAAAACCAGCTTCCCATTGAAAACCCTAGAGAGGATCAGCTCCCCTTTGACCCCTGTGCGGAGACAGGATTGACTCTGCGACAGCCTCTCAACCCTACTGTCAGAGAGCCAGCCCCATGGGACAGCTCAGCACTGCCTGCTGGGGTTTCCAAGGCGGTAAGGCTTCCTGCAGGACACAGCTGCATCCATTTTCCTGGGGGCTGCAGGTGAGTTTCAACTGCCGGGCCCGCAAGACGTGTCACCTGACACGTGACCCAGGAGGCCTAGCGGAACCGCCCAGCCAAGACTTAGGTAAGTCTTGATCCTGTTTTCTTTGTGAGCGGCTCTCTCCGGGGCACCCCCTGCGAGCAGAGTTTCAGAAGTGTTCAAGAGTGATGGCAAGGGCTCTGACTGCAGGCAAGGGCTCTGACTGCAGGCAAGTGTGGCCGGGGCTGACAGAGCTGGAGTTCCTCAACATGCATTATCAGTATCCAGCAGCCTCTATTTTCCTTATAAACACCCCTGAATTGCTTACTAGCATGGGCTTGCACGGGACATTCTGCAGTGACCCTGTGCATTGTTCTCGGAGGGCTTGGGTCTCTGCCCCGCACGCAAGAAACTATGCAGCCCCCTCTACCCTGAGTCTCACTCAACCCAGGTCTCCCTCATTTCAGCCTGGCCAGGCCACCCGACTCTACAGGTAGCAAATTGAAATGTTGAGTGGCCCATTGCAGGCAGATTGAATCTGAAAAGAAGTGGGCAATAGGCAAGGTTCGATAGCAGACTGGAGAGCTGTCGCCAATGATGGGTGAGTGATGGAGCATTTGTTAAACTTCTACCATTGTGAGAGTAACCTATTATTTTCCTGGTTGGGCACTGAAGTGCCTCAATCACCTCCAGGACGACGGAGTAAAAAATGACCTAGTTCATTTGCTGTGGCTGCTGTTCCTGGGGGGACAGTGGGGCACGCCAGTCACACCCTCGGCCCTCGAGCTCGGCTTTATGAACAGGCCCCGGCCCCCGTCTTCATTAATTCCCTGCAGTGGGTGATCGTGAGACGGGGAAGACTTTCCCTCCCCTCCTGTTGTTTTGGTTGTTGACCTGTCCAATCACAAGGCACTGTTGCTTTCTGACCTCAAAGCACTGTACAAAGAAAGAAAAGTAATAGAGTGGGACAACCGTGCCCAAACAAAATGAAACCAGTAGTGTCTGACCTGTGTCGGTTGCAAGGAGCCCGGGGCTGCTGTGGGCTAAGCACGGGGCTGGCTGCTCTCGAGGTTGGCAGTTCAAACCCACCAACCACTGTCTGGGAGGAAGTTGAGGTCTCGGTTGCTGGAAAGATGACAGCGCTGAAAACCCTGTGGGTAGTTCTCCCCTGCCCTGTCCGGTCAGTGAGGGTCGGAGCCCATTGGAAGGTGGTGGGTTTGGATTTTTTGGTGTTTGTGGTCTCATTGACTACACCCCCACTCCCTCCCTGCCCTTGAGTTGACCCTGATGCACACTGCCCCTAGAGGGCAGGGCAGAACTCTCCCTGTGGGCTTCCCTGGCCCTAAGACACAGGGGCAGTTCTGCCCTACCTGACAGTCATGATGAGCTGGCATCAATTCGAAGACAGTGAGGCTTTGAGAGAGGCATCATTAAAGGAAACCTGGAAGCACTGATGGGTAGGTAATTACAAGGTCAACAGTTCAAATGCCCCTGCTGACTGGAAGAGGCAAGTTTGCTCCTGTGAAAATGTATGGCCCTGGAATGCCTAGGTAGGGATGCTATGGGTCAGGATCAAAGGGAAGGGTTGGAACCAGTCCTACCATGCCCAGGGAGGGGCAGTCTCCACACCAGGGGCTCAGCAGGGCTGCCGGGCCACATGACCACGCACGCCAACCTTCGGAAGGCAGACTCAGGAATCACTCCTGTAGACAATTCTAATGGGCAATAGTGTACAGATCCCAATCTGTTCCCCCTCCTGCAGTCTGGCGAGCAACTGTGATGACCGGATGCCACCAATGAGGATTTAGGCTGGCATCCTGATTCCATAACGTGCCAAGGAGCCACGAATCCTTCGACCACCACCATGTAATCGTCTGGATGATTAGGCTCTGGTCTTTTCCCTGGTAAAGACATATAAAAGGGGGTCTATGATGTTTCAATGTGAGGTCTTCCCCCCTTAGAAGACCCCTAGGAAGCGTCCGTGTCCACACTATGTGTAATTTCCACAAAGAACCTCAGAAGCTGCAGGACCTAGGGTGGTGAGAGAGAAAGAAAGGGGGCGGGGGGGGGGGGGAGAGAGAGAAGAGAGAGAAGAAAGAGAGAGAGATCTGAAGGTCAGTTTCTGGAGAGGCCGTGATGGGCACTTAGTCATCTCCTGGGCATTTCTGCCCATGTGGCACATTCTACAAGCCGACTGCCACAGCATGAGGTGTCTTCTTACAGTTCCTCTATGATGGATAGGGACTTGACAAGGTGCAGAGGCTCAGCACTAAGGCTCTAGCAGCAAATGCTGAGGTTGCCCTGCCGTTTGATGCCCAGACAGTAACAGTGACCTATTTAGGAACAGTATGGAAATGCTTTTTTAACAGTGAAAGCAACAACCATGGTCACTGACAGCAGCCCACCATAGTTGACAGCAGCTGTGGGCATTTGGTTGGCGCCAGGACTGTACAGTCTCAGTGCTGAACTCCCAAAGCTCTACCAAAAAGGTTCTATTGCTCTTCCCATCTTACAGGCGAGGAAGCTGAAGAAGTGAGATTGAGGGCACCTAACGTACCTACTCTCCAGGGACCCACTACCTAGTTGGCTGGCATCTCACAGCAAGGGCAATAGTGAAGCACTACAATTCGACTATTTGGCACCCGGTGGCACACATCTAGAGGGAGTGAAGGCTGCGGTGTGAGGGCAGGGCCACCCTGCCTGCAATGGTTAAGTTTGGGTCCACTTGGCAAGGCCATGGTGTCAACTGTCTGGCAGCTGGACTGGTGGGATTTGGTGACGGGGATGATGATGTGGCGATGATGTCACGATAGAGTAATCTTCTATTTTGTGATCTGATGAAATCATTTAGGGGGTTCTCGGGGTTTGTGTTTTTGTTCCAAAACCACCTGGTCTCTGGCATCGAATCATGTGGCGTGATGAGATGTACTTTTCCGAGGCTTCTAACACATCGAAGGTTTGTTCCCAGGCAGCCTGGCTTCAAGTGAGCCTAGGTGGTGTGAAGCTACATGTCTGCTTCCTGAACCAACCAGTCGTTCCAGCAAAGGGGGAGAAGCCAGTCTGCCTCCGTTGGGAGTGACTTATGACCTTGGAACTCCTAGAAGGAGGTTCTGCAATGCCCTTAGAGGAACTAGGTGTTGGCATCAACTTGATGGCAAACAGCTTTATTTCAGATAGGTTCAGAATCTCAAGGTTTTCACCGTTGGACAGAAGCCTCCCATCTTTAATTTTTTTAAAACCATTTTATTGGGGGCTCGTACAACTCTTTTCACAATCCACACAGCCGTGCATTGTGCCCAGCATATGTGTACATTTGTTGCCATCATCATGTTCAAAACATTTTCTTTCTACTTGAGCCCTTGGTATCAGCTTCTCATTTTCCCCTCCCCCACTCATGAACCCTTAATAATTTATAAATCAATATGATTTTTTCATGTCTTACACTGACTGATGTCTCTCTTCACCCACTTTTTTGTTGTCCATCCCCCTTGGGAGAGGTTTTTACATAAATCATTGTAATTGGTTCTCCCTTCCCACCCCCTCCCCACCTTCCCCCTACCCTCCTGGTATGGCTACTCTCAATATTGGTCCTGAGGGGTTTGTCTGTCCTGGATTCCCTGTGCTACCAGCTCTTATCCATACCTGTGTACATGCTGTGATCTAGCCGGATTTGTAAGGGAGAATTGCCTCCCATCTATTTTGTACAGAAATGGAACATGGATTATAGTGATAACTCAATCAGAGAAAATGGCAAGACTGTTTGAAACTCACAATGAGCAGAGGATATCATCCCAGCCATCTAGCCTGCGGTGGGGCCAAACCCATAATAAGATTATGCCCCGTCCGGTGAACCAGAGACAGTCATCACAACCTTACCCTGATAAGAAACTAGGTATCTTTACAGCTTGGCAGGTGACATCTCTACCTGCTGGGCTGTGCCTGGGGACAGGCTACACTGATGACCAGTTCTCAGCCATGTCCCCGTGGGTGGCAGGTCAGGCTGGAAATGGTCTTACTGCCTCTTGAGGTGCTTCTTGTGTTTCCCCCGGTGTCAGGGCCTGCACCCTGGGTCTCTCAATCTCTCTACCTGTGGTATCTCCACCAATGCCAACCTAGGCAGACACACAGACACGGCCCGGTGTCACTGACTGCCCTTTGCTGTGACACGGGCTACCCCATGACAGAGCACTTGCTTATCTGAATCTCCTCTTCCTCTTGACGCTGACGCTGGGGGTGGGAGGGGGTCTGGGGGGAGTGTGCTCGCAGTTTGCAACAGAGCTGGCAGCTGCCATCGCTGGGGGAGACAATGCGAGACCAGCCACTGCTGCTCTGAGAGTCGTGGCGGCTCAGAGAACACAAGCAACCAAAGGAGAAACAAACACAGCTTCTCACGCGATGAAAGGCAGACACTCGGCATGATGAGCTAACACGGGTGTCACCGGGAGAGACGGTCCTAGTGGAGCACAGGAGCGCTAAGGTCACTCAAGGACCAGGCAGACCTGGGTGTGACGGCCGCCTGCTGCTCAGTCACTCTCAGCAACTCTCTAACCCCAGAGGTGGCCAGGAGGACTGCGTGGCACGAGACACGGAGATATCTCTGAGCACAGCGCCACCAATGAATGCAATGGATGGGGAAATGCCCACCCTCACCCCTTGAATGGAAGCGCCCCCATGGCAGGGCCTCTGAGGCGTGTGTCTCTGGCACAGAGAGCATGCTCGGCACAGGCCATCACGGACATGAGCGCAGAGAGCGCGCTGGCTGCCTGTTTCCCTGCGACAGACTCCGCAATGCCAATCTAGTCGCTGCTTTTACTGATGAAGGGGGCACTTCTTTCCACTAGAACCAGGTAAACTTCAAATCCTATCCTGCCCTTTGGCCAACGAGAACGGCTTGCTCTTTCACAGACTCATGAGGAGCTTCTGCAAGATCCTGGTCAATGCCATGAGAGTCCTCGTGGACTCAACACTACTGGGTGAAAGCTGGTGGTGCTGCGGGCTCGAGCTTGGGAGCGAGTCACAGGATGGGTGGTGCAGACTCACTGGCCACTCCGTGGGAGATGGCTTGCTCCTGTAGAGTTCGTCTCAGAAACCATCAGGACAGTCACAATGGGTTGGCGTCCCCACGATGGCACTGGGGTGGAGTTGTGATGGTTGAAGCAGGCCCTTTTGCTGTACTAACCACAGCTACCACTTGACTTGGCCGTTGCAGCCTTAAGCTGTGGCCCTCGGAGAGATGGGGATTGGCGGCATCGCAGCAGGATGCTGACTGAGCCGGCCCTCCAGCAGGGCTGGGGCGTGAGCCTGGCTCCCCAGCTGTGCATGGCTGCCTCACTCAGATGTAAAAAAATGTCAACTAGTAAACACCACACACATTCTAGGTTCTGTTCTTGCTACTCTGCAAGCTTCTTGGTGGCCGCCCCTCAAGATAACCTGCGTTTCAGAGTTCTGAAGTTACCGGCCTCAGCAGTTTTTAAGGTATAGAGCAGGAGTGGAGCATCTCCCAGCCTGCAGATTTTAGAAGGCCCATGAGATCATCAGGCCAGCTAAGGTCACACACCGCACCAAAGAGACGCAGCTCCAGCCATCACATCAGAAGTGAGGTGAGGAAGCCTTTGACCAAATAGCAGGCGAATTTTTTAGGTGATAACTTCATATGGCCGTCAAATGATGCTGCCGGAAAAATAGGTTCTCTAAGCCTGGTTTAGGTTTACATTTCAGTTTTAATTCCTCAACTTAGACTTTTAAAGCTTTGAATGCTTATAATATGAACTCTGTGCAAATTTTATCTTCCTGAAAATTCTAAGTAATGCCTATATTCCATTACGGATATCCTTGCACCATAATCCTCCAATGTATTGCCTACCTGGTCCTCTTGACTTCAACATCTGAGC
The DNA here is from genome assembly GCA_004026705.1 of Nesogale talazaci. Lineage (NCBI taxonomy): Eukaryota > Metazoa > Chordata > Mammalia > Afrosoricida > Tenrecidae > Nesogale > Nesogale talazaci. Next base: position 86,278 of record PVJH01002872.1, read on the forward strand.
ATTCACTGCGGTGGTGGCTTCTTTCAGCAAACAGATGAAAACTTAACATCCTAATACAAATTCACCTTTTCAGAATAAGTGCCTAGGATGCTACTGTTTGTACCTCAGGGGTTGCTGCCACTGCATAGTCTGGAAAGCTACTAAAGGAACTGTGTGGTTTTCTAAGAGAAAGTATATCAATTGTGACATTTATTTGCCTGCTACAATTTTTGGGGGTGGGGGTTATTTAAAGTCGTTCAACCCAGTCTGATGGATGAAGAAGTAAACAGATTGGGTACTGCCCTTTGATCTTTAAAAATACACAAATATAGTTTTAAACAATCGCCACCACTGAGTCTATTCTAACTCATAGTGACTCCTGTCACTGAAAGGAGAGGAAACAAAGCAACTCAACACTAACTGGACAATTCCCACACACAGGGACCCTACAAGATAGGGAGAACTGCCCAGGTGGGTTTCGCAGGCTTTAAACCACTTTTGGGGAGCAGAAAGTCTCCTCTTTTCCCCGTAGATCAGGGAACTGCACATATGTAATACAAAACAAATGCATAAAGTAGAGGTTGTTACCTCCTGGATACTTAAGAGTTACTCTAGAGAGATTCCCTACAACTCAAAAACCAAACTTACTGCTGTCGGGTAGATTCTAATTCAGAGCTAGCCAGCGGGTACAAGGTAGAACTGGCCCCTTGGGTTTCCAGGGCTGTCAACCTTTACTGTGATAGAGAGGCCCATCTTTCTCCCATAGGCGACTTTCTAAGAAATTCACACACACACACACACACACACACACACACACACGGCACTCCTAGAATGATTCTGCACAAAACTCATTTAGATCATACCAAGCCCTCAATTTCGTATTGTAATGATCACATCTCTACCACAGAATCTCACACTTATTTGCAAACCTGATGGCTCGAGCCACTGCCTGCTCCCTCCCGACCTCAGAATCATATCATCACAATGATACTGGCTAAGACCGTCTGGGTCTTCTTCTGTAGAGGAGAGAAACGGAGATGCCCAAGGTCGTGGTGGGAGAACCGAGCAGAATCTGGTACCCGAGAGGGTGCAGCCCAGCCCTCCGCCCTCACTCACCCCCACGCTCCCTCCCCTTTCAGATCTGAGGCACACAGGGTCCTCGCATCCTCACCTTTACAGTTTATGCTGAACAGTTTTTATAAGAGCATGGGTCACCAGGTGCAGCCAGGTCTCCTCCCTTGGGGAAACAATAGCCACTAAATTGTCTCTTCCACCACTGCCCAAACCATGGAGGGACTGCATTAGCAAAACTCTCATTACCTCCTTAGCCTGAAATGCAAGCCAATGGGGTTCATCCTCATGAAAACGAGGGCCTGTTCGCTCCTCAAATTCACTAGCTTTGTTTGCTTTGGGAAGTTTCCTTCTCCACGTACAATCACGTCTAACTGACCTTGTGCCCTTCATATGTAGCTTATGATTGGAATTTGAACAAGTTAAACGTGTATAACAGAGTCTATGAAGATCAGAAAAAGGTTTCCCCCACCCTCTTTATTAACTAAAACTTCAAGGCTACTGAGATAGGGCTGAAGTTGAGTTGGCCCTGTTGGGCCCCTGTTTGTTACCTAGGTCTCCATACAAAACCTTCTGAGCATGGCAGCTTGTGTCAGGTGAGAAATAAATTCCAGGAAACGAATGCATGTGGATCGTAACCTATTACCCATCTATACCCTTTACCATGGACCCCTTGACACCTTGGACTCGTCAGCCAAAGCGGTGCTGTCCTTTCAGGCTCACGAATGAAAGGCTGGATATTTGACCATGGTGCTCCTCAGATCTCTCTTACTGATGAATAAATGGAACTAATTTCCAGAATCGTCGAATTTATCATCACTCAGAGTGCAGCAGCAGAGAATTCCAAAAGGGGGCCACAACCAATATCTTTTCAATGGCTTTTGTTCGCATACAAAGTTAGGATGACTTTGATATAAAGAACCGAAACCAACATAATACAGAAGAATTTAGTGCTTTTCCAAATTGTACCTTTTAAAAAAAAGTCTTTCATAGAAAGACGAGAGTGATTTAAGAGGGTGTTTCTGTTAATGTGAAACTTGGGGGGGGTACATATTATATCAATCTCTTTGGCACAGTTCCCTTTTGCGCATTATAGTTCAAAAAAGCCCTGGAGGAAACAGACCTAAGAAGTTTTATTTAATCAAGGGATTTACTCCCAATTCCAGTGTCTCATGAGAGCTCCAGTTACAGTCCTCAAAATTTTATGGACTTGAGTTTGCCAAAGAATGATTTATTGAAAAATAAAATATGTATTGTGGGAGAAACTCAACAACAAAAATAACCTGTGGATGCATATCCATTTTTTTGGCCCCAAAGGGCTGTGTTTACAGCTCACTGGAATGGGGGTTTGCTAGCGTGCTATGAAGACGGCACTGGACCAGCAAGTGCAGCAATCCGTCCTGTCATGGGCCTGCCTCTTTCTCAGCCATTCCTCTTTACCAAGCTGCATGTCCTTTTTGAAAGGACTGACCTTTCCTTGCAATGTGTCTTAAGTACGTGAGACTAAGCCCCACCGTCCTGCCTGCATGGGCAACCTAGCTATACTTCTTCCAAGACAGGTCAGTCTAAAAGTGTCCTTGACACCCATGCAGTGGCACTTCCGCCCGCTTGGCCAGCACCATGATTCCAATGCATGGATTCTTATTCGGTCTTCCTTAGTGAAGTGGCAAACAGAAAACTTTATTCGTGCCAACAGTAGGATGTGCAGTATCCCAGGCCCCACAGAAGCTCTGAGAGGTGGGGTTTTCCAGGGGACTCTCTCAAAAGTTAGTTGGAAGATAAACATTTGGGGTAAGCTCGCCAGGGGTTGTGAGAGAAACTGAACCTGAGGATTCAGAGAAGTGTCCTGGAAGGTTCGACCGAGGCACAATTCAAGTACCACTAGCTTCCTAACAGGATGATGGACGGCAAACTTGCAATATTTGAAGCATAGCTATCAGTGGTTCTGAAGACCAGTGATGAACAATCCTAACTCAGAACGATGTGTTCTTTAAAGCAACCTCTGGTGAACGCATAGTTTTATAGGCAGGAGACGTGGTCTGGGGCCACAGAGGGCTAGGGCTGGGGCTGCTAACTGTAGGGTTGGGGCTCTAACCCATCAACTGCTTCCTGGGAGGAAGATGAGGCAAGCTGCCTTCCTAGAGACTGAGAGCCTCGGAAAGCCTGCAGAGTCTCACTCTGAGTCAAAAGCAACTCCAAGGCAACAGTGGGTGCATGTGATCCAGCAGTGCAGTGGGTTAAGCAGGTGTTGGACTGCTCACTGGAAGGTTGGTGGTTCTAACCCCCTGGCCACTCCATGGGAGAAAGAGGAGGTGGTCTGCTTACATAATGACGTGGTGCCTCAGAAATGCCATGAGGCAGTTCTCTCTGTCCCGGAGGATGGCCTGCAGTGGGCACTGACTGGATCGCAGTGTGTCCAGTCAGGGTTCTGTCGGACTACATCAAATCTAGAGCTGGGAAGCCCGTGTTCACTTCCATTGAGTGGCCCAATCACTTACTGCTATGGCCCAGTTTTTAAATTTCCATTGAACAGAATAGCATCATATATTAATAAAGTAACCATCAAATCCACACTTGGATATTCTATGCGAAACCTCAATGCATAGCCACTGAAGCCAGCAGTGGGAAACCCAGAAACCAAACCCAGCTGAACAAAAGAAAACACAAACCCAACAAAAAACCGGCATTAGGACCTAGTATACAAGTTACCTGTCCACTAAACCAGGTGTTAGCTGTTTGTCTGTTTTAAATCATTTTATCGAGGGCTCTTATAGCTCTTATAACATCCCATACATCAGCTATAGCAAGCACATTTGTACATATGTTGCCATCATCAATTTCTAAACATTTACTCTCTATTTGAGCCCTGGTCCTTTATTCTTTTTTTTTTTAAATCATTTTATTGGGGGCTCGTACAACTCTTATCACAATCCACACAACCACCCCCTGTGTCAAGCACATTTGTACATTTGCTGCCATCATCATGCTCAAAATATTTTCTTTCTACTTGAGCCCTTGGTATCAGCTTCTCATTTCCCCCCTCCCTCCCTAGTCCTCCCTCCATTATGAATCCATGATCATTTACAGATTATTATGTTCAAGTGTTACACTGACCGACGATGTTCAATAGAGAGCCTGCAAATGCTCACAAAGGAAGCTAAACAATATCTCGATGCATCTCTCTCAGGATGAACAGCCTCAGCTTTCCCTCCCAAAGGGAAGCCACCACTGAGATGAATCACAGCAAAGAGGGATATGCACAGATGAACAGATGAGCCATTCTCCCCCCTCGACTCCATGATGGGCGCTGATTGGGGGGCGTGGGGGAGGGGGACTGAGTGTGAGGGATCAAAGGTCACACCTATCAAAATCAACCCCAAATTATTTTTCATGAAACACTCCACTTTTTAATAAAGACTTCAATTCATTCCCTATTGTTTTCTTCTTTTGTTTTTCAAGCAGACATGCTCTGAGGTACCACGTTCTAAAGAACAACTTCAATTTTACAGTACAGCTGGTTTCACCAAGGAAGAACTTGGACATGGATATGCTGACTAAATCTGGGCTCCAAACCTATTAGCAACCCATCCTTAACTAGCTGGGTGCTTTTGAGTGAGTTGATGTAACTTCTATTTCTGTATTTGTCAAAGAAGGAATGCTTGCTTTCCCCTCACAGATTATTATAAGGACAAAAAGAGACAATCTCTGTAGAAACATCTGCCCTTTCCTCAAATTTCTAAAAAAAAAAAAAAAAAAGCCACTTAGCCTCTCTATCTTCTTTATACCTAATTTGTTTCTTTGACTAAACTCAAATCTTGCTGCCATCGCGTCCCTGCTGACTCATGGCGACCCACACGGCAGGGGTTTTCAAGACTGTGACTCTGCAGGAATGGAAAGCCTCGTCAGTCTTCCTTAGGGAAGCTGGTGATTTCAAACTGCTGACCTTGAAGTTAAAAACCCAATTGTAATTGACCATGCTGTCAGGGATCTTTAAGATAAAGAGCAATAGGAGAAAAGTATTGACAGGAGATAAAGAACATGGACCCAGTATGAAGTACCTTCCAGCTTTGAAGGGATTACCTTGGGAACTTTTTGAAAAGAGCACCCGGTCCCAGGTCTTCCCCCATCCTGTCAGAACCAGCAGGGCGAGGCCCAGAAATGGGAGTGGTTTTCAGAGTTCCACATGTGGCACAGTGGCTAAGTGCTCAGCTATTAAAGGTCAGCCACTCTGTGAGAGCACAGGTTCCTACAGAAACTCAATGGGGGGGGGGGGGATTCCTTAAAGCAGGGCCAAGAGGACAGCTTCCATGGGGTCATTAGGAGTTAGGATCGACTGGCCAGTGCCCAACAACAACCGGGCGTTCAGGTGTGGCCACTTTAGACCTGTCTCCAGAACGCCATGACATCAGGACATGGGGCCGAAGCCCAATGATTGACTTGGGATTCTGTCTCTTGTCCTTTTTCACTTCTTCTTGAGAACAGGAATTCACCTGCATCTAGATTCAAGCCAGGAACGAAAGACTGTTTGCCCTGTGGCTAGTCAAGGTACAGGACCCATGGGTTGCCAGCATGCCCTCCTGGGGTGTTCTGAGGCAGACTGCTATCCCAGTCCACTGTGGCGAGGTTCCTGGTGAATGTGCCCAGACACTACCCGATCTGGGGTGTTCGCAAGGTCAGCAGTTCAAGACCTCCAGTCGCTCTGCAAGAGAAACGATAAAACGTGCTGGTCCCATACAGAGTTACAGTGGCAGTTCTTATCAATCTATGAGTTGGCACAGATGCCCTGGCAGCGAGTTTGTTTATGAAGTTTCGAAAGTGATTTTAAAAGAAACCAGACTTCCATGCCATTTTGTCTAAGAAGGTGACCCGTGGTAACGGGTAGGTCAACAACAGAGGTACAAGGTGCCCACAGGAGGGAGCCAGCCTGCCCAAGGGAAGCAGAGTAACTAGTAGGCACTGAGGTGCTTACACAAAGAACCTGTTCAGGTATGTCTTTCAGGGCTTACCCCACACAGTCAATCAAGAGAATTTATATTGACCAGCCAATCAGACCACACGGTACTGTTAATGCCCCCAAGTCCAGCCTCTGTATATGGAATGGATCCTTATAAAATAGCCCCCCTGGGATCTTCGTCTCCAAAGCTGAAGTCCCCCTTGAATGCTCCTGTTCTTTCAATGGATGCATTTGCCCTACTGTCACAGCCACATGGTCCCTTGTGTCTGAGAAGAGAACACGTTTCCTAAAGCGGGAAACAGATCTAACACAGCATTGGTGCTCCATAAGTACCATATTTCTCAGACCAAAAGACGCATCTGACCCTAAGACACACCAGTGTTTAGAGCAGGAAAACCAGAACAAAATATTCTGAACCAAATAGTACCGGTATACTAAAAATGTTCTGGGGGACCACACCTTCGGACCAGAAGATACACCCTCGTTTTTTGCCAACTTTTGGAGTGCGTCTTATGGCCCGAAAAATACAGTGTTCCATGACTATATGTATTACATCTGATTGTGTGGTTGAGTCACTAGTGACAGCACTAAACAAAAAGAAGAACAAAGGACATGTGGAGGGAGATCGACAATGAGTCTTTGCCCATTATGTTGGGTAGGCGAGGCCTATGGGAAAACACATACAGTAAAATGAAGTGATGATGAATGAAACAGCAAAAACCGTGGGGTTCATGCAATGCTCTGTGGCTGCCAATGTCCAGAAATCAATAGAGGCTGTTATTCCCTTGTCAGCAACAACCAAGTTCACAAAATATCCTATGGAAAAAGAGACAGACATATAAACGGAACTATCAATTGGCTTCCTATTTCTAATGTCCTATTGTAAACACTTCTTGGTCAATGGTATACTTTAGTTTTTAACAGCCTGAGAACCGGTGCACGTCACCTCAGAAACCTGAGAATACCTGACTTATATTCATATATTAATCTTCCTATCATCAAACACCATTTCAAGCAATCCCCACATACGGCCACATCCCAATATAACAAATGAACCTAATCAGGGCCTTGGCTTTTCCTTTAATAGGATTTGATCAACAGAACACAACTGTCTGGATAAGCAAGATGCAGGTGCCACTAGAATTCCATTTCAAACTTTTAAAAACTGCTGAGAGAACTTAATTAATGGTCATCGCTGATAGGAATGACCTGGAGAGGCCTATCACCTGCACTCTCACAATAACAAACAGGGTCTTATTTAAGACATGAGTGGCTTGATTTTGCCCCAGCCAGGAAATAGTGGTACCTTCCAGCACTGGTCAATTTCTGTCAGTCAAAAAAGGTTAGTTGTCCAAGAGTGGAGTAAAGGACTGACAGCTGAGGGTGAAAGGCTGACGTCTGCTGGCCACCCAGTCTAGCTGCTTATCTAGGACCAGACAGAAACTAGATCTCTCAGCAGCTACTGTTATGCCAGAGACAGAAGATACTGATGTGATGAAGAGAGGACTCCGGTTTATCAAGGGGGGCGGGGGGAGAGTGGAAATCACATTGTAGTTCTGGAAATAAACCAGTGCTGTTCTCACCTTCTGAGCATTGACGGGGTTCTCAAGCTTGAGTTCATGCCAGGCACACATACAAAGGATGAGGAGATTTGGGCCAACTGGGACCTACTGCTGGCCTTTCAGACTCAGTAGGTGCAGGCAGGTGGGAGAATGTACCTGTCTAACATGTTCCCGGGGATGCTCTTGGTGCTGGTTCCGGGATCAGTCAGGAGAATCAGCAGCATGGACTGACTCTGCAAGTCTACCCCACCCATCCCGGCACACCTCCTGAAGCTTAGCTCAAGAGTCTTTTCTCTGAAGCTTCCCCAGATGCCCTTGTGTGTCATTCTACTGGGCTTCCTCCTGTTTCCCACAGAACTCCCCTCGGGGCCAGTCCTCCGGTCAGTGGCTACTTACAGCCTTCTTGACTTGTATGCTCAATGCCTGAAACACAGATTATGTTTAAACATGTTTATTGATTCAAGTGTGTATAATGATCAAGGGAATGGGCCTTGGAATCAGATGGCTCCAGAGCTTCCCAACTGTATAAACCTCTCCATCTAAAACACACACACACACACACACACACACACATCATGCATGCACCCACCCTCCCTAAACTGAGGCTTCCCAAAGGGCACATCTCCCATGACAGCTGTGGAAATTAAATCAATTAATACATGTAGAGTGCCTAGCATGGTGGCTGACACTCAGCAAATGCTTCCTTAATGCCATTGTTACTTTTAGTGACAATGTTTCTAAGAAATTCCGAGTCTCTGAAGGAGGGACAGAAAGGTCCTGCTTGCTTGTTACTGAAGAACAATCTGCATAAGCAGACACGTTTCTCACCGAGACCCAGACCTGTTACTTCTGAACGACGTAGGTGGCAAAAGCACTTGGGTCAACCCCCGGCTCTGAGCCATTCTGACGTCATCTGTGGCACACTTTCCTCGGAGGCTAGTCCCATCTTTCCAAAGACCCAATAGGAATGTCTCGAGGCCAGAAGCCCAAGAACCCTGGGTCAGAACAGTGCACTGCTGCGTGGAGGCCAGTCGGGGGCGACAAAGAAGAGCAGCACAGCAGTGGAACTCCTGAAGATGTGTCCCGTGAAAGAAAGCCTTGACTCAAACAATACTGCCATGGAATGACTCACCCTCGCTCTTTTTAAGAGGGTCCATATTTGGCCTTTACTTTGGGGGGGGGGCGCTAAACCGGCAGGGTCCATTGCTCTCCCAGCTGAACAGAGGATCCTTGTGGTGTGTTGCAGTTTGCTACTTCAGTTAACTGTGGGGTGAGGCAGCAGACTGGTTACTACTGAGGTGCACATGGTTGAGGTTGCCAGAGAATATATTCTGCCGCATCAGCAGTAACATTCTGGCAGGAAGAGAGGGCAACTCTTGACTTAGTGCTACCGTGGAACTTAGCTTAACTGTGTAAATGTCTCTGCCTGTCACACACACACACACACACACACACACTATTCAGGGCTCCACACACACACACACACACACACACACACACACACACACACACACTATTCAGGGCTCCAGGACTCCCTAAGGCCCCATTCAGCTCAGCTTCCATCAAAGAGGGGGCCGTCTGTCCAGAAAGGGAAGGCCCTTTGGGTCCTGAGGTCTTTTCCATGGGAAGACATCTGTGACTTTTACGTTTGACTGTGTGTTCACCACATGGCACACATGTCATTGGGAAGACCCCTAAGAACCAAAACCCTTTGGTTCCTAGGCATTTGTTCAGAGTGTAATTGTAAGTGCTAAAACTCCCCCAGAAGTAAGGAAGCAGCTCTGGGCACTGAGAGGCGGGCCTAGCCCACCGAGCTCCACCTCCAGCCTGGTACACATGCCAGGCGAGAGCTAAGTAACTGATGGACTTTTATTTTTCCTATGACAGACAGACGGCATCTGTACCTCTGTGGAAAGATAACTTGTCTTTTAAAAAAGCAAAAAAAAGCAAGCAAATGTTTCTAGTCCCAGAGCTTCCCTTGGCTTGTGGAACAGAGCCTACTAAATAATTGGGGTAATTGGGAACCAATTCTTTTTTTATCGGTCCCCAAGGAGCATGTTCATCACACTATTGTCATGTCTAATGTAAAGCGAAGTCACAGATCCACTGGGACTCAGAGTCAAAAGCTGCCAGGTATTGTCATTGATTGCTGCCACCTCCCCACCCCACCCCCCAATATGTGTTTTTATTCTGTGAGAAAATTTCATTCTATTAATTAAACATATGCCCGATCAAAGACGAGGGCCAGACGATATAGACTGGCTACACAGTGACTGCATGCACAGGAGCCCCCTTTGCCAATTGCTTCACAGTCAGGCCAGCCCTTGCAGAGGACATTGAGCTCCAAAACCCATGGCCTTCTCCTTTCTGACTTGGGGGACTCTTCTTCCATGTTCGGCTGCCAACCTCAAGGTCAGCATTTCAAAACCACCAGCTGCTCCGTGAGAGGAAGATGAGACTTTGTTCTTCCCTAAACATTGACCATCTCATAAATCCACAGGGGCACTTCTACTCTGTCCTCCGGGGTCTGTAGGAGTGATGCTCCATAGTTCTATAGAAGGAAAACAAACTGAGTGCCATTCCCAGTCAATTCCCAGTCACAGCTGCCCCAGGATGGGGGGCGGGGGAGGGGCCCCTGTGGGTTTTCTGAGAGGATAGCTTTGCAGGAACAGAGGGCCTCCTCTTTCCCGAGTGGAGCTGCTGGTGGTTTCAAACCGCTGACCTTGTGTTTCACAACTGCAAGAGTGCTTCCAGGTGAGTAGAGAGAGACTCTGGCGCACTTCTGAAAATAAATGCTATGTATGGAACCCAAGGAGCCCTGGTGGGGTTTCTCTCTCTCTCTCTCTCTCTCTCTCTGCTGACAAGTGGGTTTCTTTCCATCCTGCGCTTCAGAGATGCTCTGCTGGGACCCTGCTTAAGTGCTCGGCAGCAAACTCGAGGGTTGGGGTTCAAACCCACTGACTGCTCTGGGTGAGAGACAGCTGAGGCAGGTGTCTGCCATAATGCTTTCCAGACTTGGACACTCCATGGGGCAGCTTGACTCTGTCTTGTAGGGTTGCTCTGAATCAAAGTCAACTGGGGGGTAATGGGTTTGGGGGGTCACCCTGTTAGTGAAGGGGTACCAGCTGAGAAATCCCACACATCCGGTCCAGGCCCTGAGCTCACTTGCGCTCTCTCTCTCTCATCCCCAGGAGACAGCTTACTCTCCAACGGGGTCAGCAATGCAGTTAAAAGAAAGTTTATTACATTCCACCCAGCATTTCTAACTGCTGTTTACTGGAAACTTCTCCCCCCCTTCTTCCCCGCCACCCCCAACGTGATACCCTTCGCCAAGAACAAGCCCCTACAGTTTCTCTCCATGCAGTCATTTCTAATATGGCTGTTTCTGCTGTTGGATGCCCTTCCACCTGGTACCTCCACACTGGTCACAGACCATGCAAAAGCCAGTGGTTCCAGCAAGATGCGGGCGGACGGTGTGTGGGTTGACGGAGCCGCTCAGTTTTCCACCCAGCGGTGCATACCCATGTTGTTTCCTGTCACTGATGGCAAGTCTCACACTGTCCCATCGCGCGCCCCGTGTCCTAGTGCTTCCTCTTTTCATTCCTCGCCCTTGCCTAACCCTTTGTTGTTTTGTTCTGGGGTGAACACTGCCCTTTCCATCACTAAGGGTGAATTGTTCTAAGATAGCAGTTCTCAACCTTTCTAATGCCACAACCAGTTAATACAGTTGCTACTTCATCACTGTCATGTCACTACTGTTAGGAATTGGGCGACCTCTGGGAAAGGGTTGTGCGACCCTCAAAGGGGTCCCGACCCACAGGTTGAGAACCGCTGCTCTAAGGTGTGGGTCCACTTTCCTGGCATCACTGTGCCCTATAAACCTGGCAGGAGCCTTCCCCCCCCCCCGCCCCCCCGCCATGGGCAGAGCTGGCAACACAAGCTGCTACCACAAGGTCAGCAATCCAGACCCAGCAAGCTGCTCCACAGGAGAGAGAGAGGGCGTTCAACACCCTGAGAGATTTGCATCCTGGGAAACCCACCAGGGCAATTCTGGAGGGTCCCTGTGAGTGGAACCACCCCCCCTTGATGGCATGGAGTTTTGGTGTGTGCTTTTGTGATTTTGAGTGGCTGTGGAGGGCCTGGGCTTGGTTGCTGCGGGGCAGGAAAGTGAGCCGCGGGGGCGGGGGGAGGCTCGGTTTCAAATCTGCAGGGAGGCTTAGGGCCACTGCCTGGAGGGCTTCTTCACCTCCGAGCAAATTCGGGTCATTTAAAAGTGCCCGTTCATAAAACCCGAATTTACACATACTACCTTTGTATATTGAAATTTTGCGCGTCTAGAAGCATCACAAGTTTGCACATAAAAACCACTGCCAGCTCGAGCATTATCACTCACTCTGATAATACAGGCGGAGGACGAACGCCCACACAGCTTCGCAGGCTCTAGCCCTAATGGAAGCCAATGGCCATTTCTTTCTCCTACAGTGGGCTTGACCCACTGACGCTCCATTTAGCTCCTGATCTCGTCACCACGGAGCCTCCAGGATTTCTTTGTTTACACAGAGTACAGCTAAGGCGGGGCCTGTCTGTGGGCATCTTTCACAGAGCATTAAAACGCAGAGCACACGGGGTTTCTTTTGTAGCATTTCAAACAATTTTGAAGCATAAAAGATGAATAGATGCTCTTTTGCTTATATGTATTCCCGTGAAAAGTGAGCAACATAACGTGCTCGGGGCACATGCTCGCTGAGCTCCAACCGCCCTCCTGGAAGCCCCGCAACATGTGCCAGTGAAACGTGGTTGAAGGAAAAGCGTCTCTGCAAAGTGGATAAACGGCCCAAGCTCCATTGGCAGGGCCACACATTTCCAGAATGTCAAGTGCGATCCTGGGGCTCCTTCCAAACTGCCCATACCTGAACTGACTAGGCTGCACGTTGTGTGGGCAACAGTTCTCGTCGCTGTGTGCCGTGTCCAGGTGCACCCACTCTTCAATTACCAACACTGTTTGTGAGATATAAACCAAGCACACAGATCATCGATCAGACCTGGGCATTTTGCTAAAGTTGGGAGCTCACTGCCCTTTGGCAAGACCCCTTCCCCACCACCGCAGAGCCACTGGAAACTGGGGGAGTGGCGGTCAAGGGTCGCCACTATTCTGTACCACTCATTACTCATCCTGAGCGGGGACTGGGACTGGGTCACTCTGACTGCCCTGGTCCCACAGGCCCCCCCACCCACTGCCCTCTCCTTACCTCACCCCCCACACCTCCACCAGGACCTCCACAGGTGGCTAGACGGAGGCCCTGATGACAAACAGAAGAAGGTGTCCCAAAGCCACCACCTCCAGTATATCATTATGTGTAAGGGGGGGGGGGGGGGGCGGAGGGAATTAAGGATATCCTGGGCCTGCCTGTGCAAATTTTCCAAGTCCCCTTCAGGGTCCCTGGGTCTGCCTGTGGCCTACATGGAGTCCATTGAAGGTAAAGTCTGAGTCAGGGGGATTTGTTCTCCCCAAATCCCCACACAGTCAAGTTGGCACATATCTTTAACCATCCCAATCAGTGACATTCTTGCCATTTGTGTGCAGAAGTGTCCCAGAAGAGAGTTTTGAAAAAAATATTGTCACAAATTCAGGATGCCCTATAAGGAGACAGTCAATAGGGGAGAAGCAGGCATGTTTCACTTTCCGATCCTTTTAACATTGCTTTCTTTTGAGACATTTCCATGTACTGGGAAACACTCATGTTTTTAAACACATGTACACCTTATAATGGCTCAGGGAGTCCAATCATAGGCCACCTTCTTTTCCTGAGAAGCTCTGACCAATTCCATATCCCTACTAGCAGCCTGGGGACCAAGACTTGAACCTCCGCTGCCTAGAACTTCATCCACGGTGAGAGACACTCACAAGTCAGAGGTCCAAGGCCTGATCAATGAGGCTTCCAGTCGGGTAATCACGGTGTGCTAGCTGTGGACGGAAGCCTGGTACCCTGAGGGTGGAGAAACAGCACTCCTCCTCCTCTGTCTGATGACACTGACCAAAGGTGTCAGCTGGAATAAACCGTGTAATATCCACACGCCGGGAAGGAGAAGGAGAGGAGAAGGAGGAGGAGAGGGGAGGAAGAAGTGGCATAGTTCTCTGCAGAGGCAAGGGACTCAGGAGTCCAGGGGGACTCTTCAAAGTGCTCTGCCGTATGCTCCCCTTTCCCCAGAAGGACAAAATCTCTGGATGATCAGAACGCCAGTTTGTTTGAGGACGAACATGCCACAGTGTTTGGGCACAGATGGGAATGGCACACTCCACCTGGCCACCACTGTCGGGAGCTCTTGCCCTCGTCCAGCAGGGACGGCTTGCGTCATGGACAGAGATCCTGAAACTCACCATGGTGGGGCAGGTCTCCACCCTGAACAGGGCTGGCTGTGGGCAGCTGATACAGTGGTTAGGCAGAGATGGCACAGGAAGTTGCTACGATAGGAACCCACGCTCTTCATAAGGCTGCACGTGATTAGCTGGAGCTGGTGAGTTTCAGAGAGATCAGGGTACAAACCATGAATGGGAACGCTCAGAAAAAAGGCCACAAGGGTTGGCGGTGAGAATCTGGACAAACTGTTGTTACCTCTCAATGGATCAGTTCCTTTGCCTATAAAATGAGGTTCATAATAGCACCCACCTTGCAGGTTACAAGGGCTAACTAGATTAGCATCGGAAAAATGCTAGATTTACACATTCCATCATTGTTTGCTGCTCTGATTATGTTATTGTTTCCAAAGACCTATTTGTTGTGCTTGAGTGGTGAGCCCTCCTCCAGGTACTTCTGAAGCAAAGCAAGACCAAGAACTTCTGCAAAACTTGCTACTGAAAACACAGACAGTGCTTGGATGTTTTTGCCAGTGAGAGAAGAATGATCAAAAGAGGGAAATGTAAAATAGAATTATCTGTTTTCATAGACTCTAGGCTTTCTGGGGAACATCATGATAAAAGAGAGAAAAGACTGAAACAGTCATGGGTTCTGTAGAGCTCGGATCCACAATCAAGGCTCAGGGAAGCAGCAGTGAAGAGTTCAATGATCCTTTGCTTGGGGTAAACCTGCTGCCCAAGATGTCTTCAGAGTGTAGAAAAGCAAGGGTATTACTTCAAGGGCTAAGGTGTGCCTGGGCCACACCATCATATTTTTAACTGCCTTGTAGGAATGTAAAAGCTGGACACTGACAAAGGAAGACCGAGGAGATACTGATACTGGGATGATGGTGCTGCTGAAGAAGACTGAACATACAGACCTGTCTTGGAAGAAGTCCAGCCAGATGGCTCCTGAGAGGTATGGATGGAGAGACGTCATCGCATGTCTGTTGGGAAGCCCGTCCTTGGAGAAGGACGTCATGCTCGGTACAGTGGAGAGGCAGCCCAAGAGAAGGGCCACGAGGAGGCAACCTGACAACGTTGGCTCCAACAAAGGGCTCGAACACAAGACTGCTGCTGGTGAGGACGGTGTGGGCCGGGCAGTGTTCGCTTGTGCTCTGCTGGCTTGCAGTTTGCGGGGTTGTGTTGTACATCAGTTTGCTATGAGCACCAACCGACTGGAGGGCCCCTCCCCATGACAAGAGGCTCTCTGGAGGGGAAAAACCCAATGTCTTCCTTTCATCAAGCCACAGCCCGACTAGCAGAACACTGGCCTTGACCATGGTGCTCTTTGACACGACTAGGGGGGTGGACTCGGATTGACAACAGCAACTAGTATGTTGAAACAGGAAGGCTGGGGGTGGTGAGCAGGTGGGAGTGAGGGAGGGACCACTTGGAGGAGGAAGAGAGGGCGGGGCAGTGGGGAGCGTGCATCACCACCCCTCAACCATAGAGGCAGAAACTGCGCAAGCGACAGATAGTCTTCGGTGCAGCTTCTGAACAACGAATATTTCATCATTAAAAAAGAAAAGAAAAAGACATGTAACTGAGTTTATCTTGTGACCTTGTGTCAGAATGGACATGACCGCCGCTGGCTATCAAGCATCAAGGATCAAGCGTGTGCATTTTCCGCACGTTTTCGAAAAGTTCACGCACGCACAACAATTTGGCTGTGTCGCTCCTTCCCCACAGTCAGGGGAGGAGTACAGGCCGCACGTGCCTACTTTCAGGTGAGCCTCAGAAGAGACGTACAATAAATCTGCCAGCTGAGTAAAGCCAACGAAAATTGACAATGGGATAATTGCTCTTCAGTGACAACAAGGAAAATTAAGTAAAAATTCACAAGGTAGCACGATTTCATCAAACTAATTTGCTTTTTATTAGACTGGTTATAGATTTTCTGTGTTACCTATATTTGAAGATACTAGAGCGTACTTTTGAATAAAAGCGCACTATTGCGACCCAGCTGCATGACATTTCACATGCTCTCGATTTTTAAAAACGCATTTCAGAACAATGGTAGACTTACGGACGGCATGCACACACGGCAGAGAGAGCCCTCTCTATCTTTGTCCACACCCCCCCCCCCCACATGTTGGTCTGGGACATGAACACTGGTATCACTGTGAAGAGCTCCGGTGTCTGCCCTGAGCCCGGGACCTTCTCCTGAATGCCACTGTCATGTCTCCTAGTCGATACCTACTGGTAACTGTGCCTCGGCCTCCCTTTGTCTTTTGCAATCAGGACCCTTGGGAAGGACCCCCGGGAGTGGTTATCGGTAACATTTTCTGGAGACTGGACTCCGGTAATGAATTTGGGGGAAGGATACCATCAAGGGACCATGACCTTGTCTGTGTGCCACATCATCAGTTCTGCGTGTCTTCCTTCTGGCGATGGGAATGCTGACCCCGGGGTTAAGAGGGACCTGCCAGGTTTCCCCTGGCTCATTCCTCTCCAGACCACAGCTGTGTGCAGGCGGACATGCAGCCCAGTCCCCATGGCAGGGGCAGAGAATCCAGCCTCCTCTCATGGGAGGGGGAGTATCAAAAC
The DNA here is from genome assembly GCA_004026705.1 of Nesogale talazaci. Lineage (NCBI taxonomy): Eukaryota > Metazoa > Chordata > Mammalia > Afrosoricida > Tenrecidae > Nesogale > Nesogale talazaci. The sequence goes on from PVJH01002872.1 coordinate 102,788, forward strand.
ATTGATGGATTTATCAACCAACCAGGACCCAGGGCGGTGACATGTTTGCAGGCTGGACTATTAGTGGAGAGGTTGGTGGTTCAAACCCACCTAGAAGTGTCCCAGGAGATACTGCTTCTGAAAGGTCAGGTCCCTGAGGACCCTCTCGGGCAGTTCTGTGTGTGTGTGTGTGTGTGTGTGTGTGTGTGTGTGTGTACTGAAGTCACCTTCCCAGGAACAAAGGAGCACAGCGTGAAACCCCCCCCCCCCCCTTAGGGACACTCTCTGCTACACACACATTCCGATTCTCCAACTGCGCTGTTCCTGGGTTTGTACATAAATACTTTTGACCCTCACAGAAATCCATTACTCTATAAATAAATAAACTAAATTGAAGAAAAGGTAGGTGTGGCACGCCTGGATATAAGAAAAATCTGATGGCCTCCTGGATTCATGCAAACGCACAAGGCAGGGTTGCAGCAGCTGCTAACCACTGGTCCAGATTTCACTGTCACAACAGTCTGTGACCTTACAGCCACTCAGGGAGCTCAGCTGCAGCAGACTACTCTAGAATTAAACGAGGGAGGGGGCTGAGCTCACAGGCAGCTAGGTGCCCCATACTTCAGCTGTGCACAAAATCATAAGGGCCCTTCTCAGTAATACTTTATCAGGTCCATTTTTTGAAGCAAAACACTGTGTTTGGGCTAGTCATTAGTACGCTTTTTAAAAAACGTATACTTTTCCAAATCAGATCAAAAGCCAACCTCACTTGATGAAACCCTAAAAAACAAAATACAGAAAGGTAGACAGGAAAGGGAAAATAAAAAAGAAAATGTTTAGAAAATGATGGCACCACATGTACAAGTGTGCTTCATGGAGTGTTATAAGAGCTGTAAGAGTCCCCAATAAAATGGTTTATTAAAAAAAAAAAAAACCAGAGCCACCTATCTTTATCTACAACCTTGAGTATATACCACCTGAATTTGGAGACCACCTCAAAAATAGATTTGATGCATGAAATATTAATGGCAGATGAGTTGAATTATGGGATGACATCAAGAACATCACAGATGAAGAAAGTAAACTCAGCAACACAACCCACTGCCAGTGACTACAGGACAGTGCAGGGCACCTCAGGTGGTACTGCCAAGAATGCAGCTCTTCGTGCAAGCAGAGTCTTCTTTCTCCCAAGGTGACACTGGCCTTTACAGCCAGAATCCCATGGCATAACCCACTACACCAGCAGGGTTCTGATGCAGACAGCCAAAGGCCTCTGCAAGAGGAGAGAGAGAGAGACAGAGAGAGACAGGGACTGGAGAGAGATAGACAGACAGTGAGAAGGAGAAAGAGAGAGAGAGAAGGAACAGGCTGTTTGCAACCTACGATCCTGCTGTAAAAGGGCAACAGGTGCATTCGGATGTGACATGTTTTACTGACACGCTGACTTGCTGGCACGGAGGCTGCAGTGGACTGAGAAGTGAAACGCAGGCTGTATGGGACACCGCTGAGGAAGTGTTGTCCCAATGAAAGGAGGTGAGCACCGGATTTTAACTTGTGCAATCCCTACTCACACCAACTTTAAATCTGACAGCCAGGAATGCAGCAAGTCCTGGGTTGTACGAGTAACCGTCATGCGTAGGTGATGTCCCCATCGCAGGCTCACACTGGGAGATAGGGAAGGGCATGGTTCCGTGTGGCGTCACCGTGCCAGGATGCTCAACGGTTTGCAGGTAAGGTCTGCTCATTCTCTATGGTGTGCACTAACATAATGTCCTCAGCTCCGTCATGGGACCTGCTGTGAGCAAGTTGGCCATGTTAGTGTGGATGAATGTGGAATGCCACACCGTGCCTTAGGTCACCGCCCTGAGGCACCTGAAAGGAACAAATGCTGTGCAAAAGCTTGTTTGCTTTCCCCTGGGTGTGGATCCTACAGTTGCTTCACTGACTTTTGATTCTTTGGACTGGAGTCAATGGCCCGCCATATTGTCTGTGGGCCCTGGAAGCCACCGACAACCTGCTACATAGGTTGCCAGCCTGGGGTTCATCCTCTTCTGCAGCCCCAACCTGGGAAGTTCCTGCCAAATGAGGTTCATCAGTACCTGAAACGACTTGGCAGGAGAAGCTCCCACTCCACCCCCAGCTGACTCACAGGGGTAGAACTCTTGGGTAGTAAGGCCAGGGACCAGGGTGTCCACTGGGCATGCTCCAAAATTCAGGCTCCGAGGGGAACATCTGGGTGTGCCTCCATCTGGGTCAGGTGAGCTTAACTCAGCCAATGGGGTCAACCAGTATTGTTGACCACACCTCCCAGCATAGGGCTGAAAATGCTAGACTCTGAAGCCTGCAGCCTCCCCTATACCCCCATACCCACCCCCACCCCCCAGTTGCTGGTCTCTTCTGGCCCCAGGTCTCCATGTGGGGGTGTAAAGTGTCCTGGGGGTACCTGCGTAAAACCTGAAACTTCTTCTATCCTTAATAAAACTTACTTGGATCACAAACCAGGCTTTGGAGTGAATTCTTTCTCAAGGACAGAAGTATGTCCATCGAGAAACCTAACAGAACCTGCATGGACTTTCCTTCCATCTTCTACAAGAAAATGTGAGCCGTTTCCCTGATATAAATATCTTTCATATACATATTGTATATGTGTATACACATATCTCATATACATATATCTCTTATATACACACCATATACATGAGAGATAGTATATACTTAATAAATACGGTACCTGTATGTACATATATACAAGACCACTGGTTTAGCTTCCTTAAAGAACATGGTTTAGAAAAAGGAAACACAATATTGCCCAAGGTCAGTAAACAGGCAGCTCAACCAGAAACATCGCTTAGGCTAACTATTTTGGTCTGGCACATCATTCAACTTTAAACCTCTACAACCACCACCAAAAAAAAAAAAACAAAAACCAAAAAAAACCAATCCCCTCACTTCCACCAAGTTGATTACAACTCACGGTAGGTCAGGGTAGAAATGGTGCCTCCCCTCTGTGGGTCTCTACCTGTGATAGGAATAGAGAGCCTCCTGTTTTCCTCCCCTGCAGAGGCGAATGGCTTCTAACCAACCCTGCAGTTAGCAGTCCAATGCACCACTGCTAAAGCTACCCTGGAGCCTAAATCTCAAGAAAGCAGGGTGAAGTCGAGTTACCATGGAAAGTTTCAGGTCCAGAGCAGAGTGCAGGCTCCCTAAGGCCCAGGGACTAAGGACACTGGATTTGCAACAGCTCCTTTGGAAATGAGTCACAAACCATCCTGTTTTGTCCCAAGTTCAGCCCTTTCTCAACTACAGACTAGGAGAGAACATTCCTTTTTGGCTTTCAAGAGACAGACGAGAGAAGGAGGAGGAGAATGAACAAAAAAAACAACAGCCCTTTGAAGCAAATCTCCATCATTCAAAGAGACACCTGAGATGCCCTTTACCGGCTCTATTTACATGAGAAACACGCAGGCAGAGGGACTTCCTGCACTCTGCCATCTAATTTCTCTAAGCTACAGTCATTGATTCTTTGTAAGTTTATTTATTCAAAACAACAGCACAAACAATTCTTTTTTCTTGGGTCAGCAGCTTACTGAATTAACATCAATCATCAGAGAAGACTAGGCTGAAAGGAAGATGGAAGCCTATTTTCTCTGAGATTGATTTTTTTTTTTTTAAGCCAAAACACACAGGCATAAGCAGAGGGCTGCTTACCAAGGTACAGGTCCAACTCGAAAGTCACAGACCAGGAGGCTCACCGCCCCGATGGCTTGAAGTCACAAAGCCAGCATTGGCCTTGTGTGGCACGCAGGAAGACACGTGTCTGTGGCCAGAGCTGGGCCCCTTCAAGACTCTGTAGGGCCCACCTGACAGGCTTCCAACAAGAAGTGGGGCGGCCCCAAAGGGCAGGAAGTGAATCAATCTCGGTGTTTATGATAATGATGTTCTAATGGCTTTCCCCAGCCTCTTGACCCTGGACCTTAGTTACAGCTTGGAAAGTTCATCAGGGACCTGGTGACGGTGGGGGTGGGGTGGATGTCCATGTACCTCAAAAACTCTGGCGGGTTTTCAGGGTGATGTGCTCCAAGATCCTAGCACAATTATTCCTTGAGAAACCTTGATGGGCCTTGTGCTAGGAAGGTGGCTCAAATATTCCTTCCTGGCAAGACTGAGGTGGAGAGAAATGAAATGGAGTCAAAGGGGTCACTGTGCTGAGACTGCTCAGAGAGCTGGGAAAGTCATTGGTTCAGAGGGTGCAGGAGAAAGGGGGAACCGATTATAAGGGTCTACATATAACCTCCTCCCTGGGGTGCAAACAACAGGCAAAGTGGGCAAAGGGAGAAATCAGACGGCGTTCAACAAGACAAAATTATAATAGTTTGTAAGTAACCAAGGGACCATGGTCCCTGAGGGAGTAGGGAGCGGGGAGGGGGTGGAGAAGGGGGAGCCAAGACCAGGGCCTTCAGTGGAAAGAAAATGTATTGAGAATGATGATGGCATCAAAGGTACAAATGTGCTTTGCATACAATGGATGTATGGATGGATTGTGCTAAGAGTTGTATGAGCCCCCAATAAAATGAATTAGAAAGTAATTGGTTGCTGTGCATTTGACACCCTGCCGGGTGCCAGCTTCTCTGGAGATTGACGTCAGGGGAGGGAGGCCCCAGACGAAGCCAGAAGAAGCCACTGGACCTTCCAGGCTCCGGATGGGCAGCTCCTTCGGCCCTTTAGATATTTTTAGTAGCTTGTCATCTGTCTAAAGCACTGAGAGGAGAAACACCAGGGTGCAGGGCTCAAGACTGGAAGACACAATGAGGTCCTGTGTGGTGGCTGGTGTGCAGAGGGGCTTCATTTTCTCTCAAATGGGGAACAGATGCATGCCCTTCAGAACTGGGTCTCGAGGCCAGGAGCCTCTCTGGGGTCTGACCGGGAGGCAGGGCCACGCCCCAGTTCTTCCAAGATCACACCAAGGTCACACCTTCCGTTCATGGACATTAAGCCGAGGTCTACAGAAGTTCCCTCAGAAGAAAGGAGAAATGAAAATCAGTGAATCCAGAAAAGTTCAGAAGGACTGTCTCCTCATTAAAAATAGGTAAGTAAATAAAACCCATTGAACATGGAGACATGATATTCTGTGCAATCATTTGTCCCAAACCGCTTGTGTCCTCTGATGACAGGAAAACAGGCAGCATGACGATGTGCTGCGTTCCTCTCACTGGGGGACATCAGGAGAAGGTGGGCCAGTGAGAAAGTATACATGTGAGGGGAAATAAACATTGGCCGGTCACGATGCGGCACAGGGCACTTGATGCGACGGCTACGTGGAGCCTGAGGGGCATGACGGATGCTCACGTGTGGAAACCGGAGCACGAATGTGTGCCCGCACAGTGGCTCTGCAGGAGAGAGGGCTGGCAGTCTGCTCCCATGGAGATCCCAGTCTAGAAAGCGCTATGGGGCTGTTCCCGCAGGGCTGTTCTGTGTCAGAGCCACGTAGTTGGCACCTGACAACACGTATCATCAATCCTGAGGTCAGGGATGGGATTCCAGTGGGACTTCAGCATTTCCCCCAGCCAGGGCTAACTCTGGGGTGAGAAGCCTGGTTAGAAAGCCTGGAGCAGCAGCAAGCGCTCTGTTCAGAGAGGCCGAGGTCCACGGAGGGAGGGCATCGGGAACAGGTGCAAGAAGAGGGAGAAGGAGAGGGGGATGGAGAGGGGAGGGAGGAGAGGGGTGGGGAGGGAGAAAGGGAGGGGAAAGGGGCAGGAGAAGGAGAAGGAGAGGGTGGTTGCTCAGCGCTCAAAAAAAGCGGGGGAGAAGCAGTTCAGAACAGGAGTTATACAGATGCTGGGGGTGGGGGAAAAGGCAATAACCAGGAGTTGGAATGAAAGCTGTCAGAGGAGGGCAAAGACAGCTTCTGAGCATGTTGAAAACCAGGTGTTCAAACAGTCGTGCTCACTTTCGGCACGGTGGCTTCTCTACTGAAGACCCGCCTCGGGGGGTGGCGGGGGCAGGCAGGTCTGACATACATGGACAGAGGGCAAAAATGTGTTCACCTGTTTGTCCGAGGTTGGGAGTGTTGGAGCTGAGTCCCAAGGGGCAGGGTTTCCATTAGCAACATACAAGGAGCCAGAAGGGCTTTCACCAAAAGCCCTGGGATTGGTTGGCATCTTATGACATCACGACCAAAGACACCCCTGGGAGAGTGCCAGCTACCCAAGGCCAGCCCAGCAGGAAGAGGGGTGTGCTGACACAGTGTGGACAATAGAAGGCTGGGTGGGCGAAAGGAGAATGAGGCCAGGTATGCAGAGTCAGCCTGTGACCCTGCAGAAGAGAAGATAATTTCAAGACACGCATAACCTTGAGAAATCCACTGCTTCAATGAAGGGGTCGGAGTGAGGGAAACGGCTGGGAGGATCTTGCACAAAACGATTTCCCCCTGAGTGTGCACACGGCGTAATGAGCTATGTGTAGCGGGGCTGCTGGGTGGCTGACGGCGTGCTCCGCCTGCAAAGTGAGGCGCTGAGAAGTCCCACCCCTTGCTGAAGTTCTTACCCAAACTAGGGTTTTAGAAGAAGATTTCCTCACATTTCAGAAGTGGAGCTGGTAGGAGGTCATGAAACAAAGCAGTCAGTATACAGGGCTGGAAGAGTAAGCAGCAAATATGTACCCAAACAAACAAACAAACAACAAAGTCTAAGTGGTTCTGGCCTACAATGAGCGTGCAGGGGCATTCCAAAGGAACCAAGGAATCTTCATGGGAGCAGATGGTCGTTATCTGTCTCCTGTGGCGCAGTGCATGGGGTTGGAACCACCAACTTTGGGGATCCAAAGAGCCGCTCACTGGGGGGCGACCCTCTAGAATGGCGTACAAGTGCCTCTGTGAGTTTCTGCAACGAAGCCTCCTCTTCCTTCCACAGACCGGCTGCTGGTTTTGAACTGCTGAGCTTGCGGTTAGCGGCCCAACCTGTCACCACGGCTCCATCCTTAGGTGAGCAGCCCCGTGATTTAACTGCCGCGGTGCACCATGTTACGCACGGGATTATATCTAATCAAAGGAGGCTATTTGTATGTGTGCCACACAGCAATATTATGTAGGTAAAGTCTTTTACATGTCCTGTTTTTTTTTAATCGAAAAACAATCCAGATTTATATAAAAAATACTTTACATACTTTAAAGTTTATCTGCTTAAAATAATTTTCTTCATCAATTACTCTTAACTTTAATAAATTCAAGACAAAACCGGGGCCTTATTAAATATAGTCAGTGGCATGTTAAAGTAGCTGTTGAATAAGGAAGTTTGGTAGCGTGGTGGGTTACAGTGAGGTTGCCAAAGTGCCAGGGCAGTAGTTCAAAATCTCCAGCTTCTCCACAAGAGAAAGGCCAGGCTTTCTGCTGGCAATCCATGGCACGGAGGTGGACATACCTGACCCCATGCCACGGGGCATGCCAGGGGGTCGAGCCTTACTCTGATATCAACGGCTCCGCGTGCCATTCTGCCCTAAGCTGGGCTCAGTGACTCTCGGCAGTGACCACACAGGACTCACAGAAACGACTCACAGTTAAGGAGTTTTATAAGTTCCCATAAATCTGGGTCAGCCAATAAATAAGGATATAGTCATTGCTCTCCTTGGCCAGCCGCCAAGTCTCTCAGCTACAGGGTCCCTGGGCCTTTGCCGCCATGGGCCAGAGAGTCGCCCTGCCTATCCCTCTGCACCACTACTCCTTAGTGTGGGTCAGATATGGAGAAGCCGCTAAGTCACAATGCCATGTCTGTGGAGTGTCTGGTCTCCACTTGAACAGGCTCCTCCATGTTGCTCTCTTCAAAGGACAGGTCATGACGTGGCAATGAAAACCCACCAATCCCCTCAGTGCTACACAGGCCCTATTTGCATAGCCCCACCCAATCCTTTGGTGGGGGAGACTTAGGTAGAAGAGCCATAGTAATAAATGTTATCCACGGCATTGTTTCCATAGACGGACAAGCTCTGAAAACCCCCAAGGGCAGCTCTCCTCTGGTCAACAGGATCATTATGGGTCAGAAATGAGGTTTAGGGGACACTACTGTGCATCTTCAGACCCAAGGCAGTTATGCACTGGGCTCTTGAGCTCAAGGTCAGTAGTTTGAAACCGCCCATGGGAGAAAGATGAGGTTTTCTGATCCTGTAAAAAGCCAGGGTCTCAGCAACCCACAGGGCCAGTTCTATCCTGTTCTGTGAGTCGCTGTGAGGTGCAAATGACTGCAAGACACTCAGTTGTTTTTGTTTCTAACCGAACACCTAGTAGGATGGCCAGTGATCACCCTGAACACCCTACTGGGTGGCCAGTGAGCATCCTAGTCCTCTCAGTGGTGTCTCAAAAACTCAAAAACTCACTGTCGATACTGACTCACAGAGATCCTGTGGGCCAGGGTAGACCTGGCCCTGTCAGTTTCCCAGCACCAGGTACTGCTGTGAAATACAGCAGTCTGCCTGCGGGGAGGTTAACATGTACAAAGTCCTCCAGTGAACACTAAGAAGAAGAAGTGGGGAAGAAAAATTCCCTCCTAGTATTATTTAGCAGAAAGGAAAAGAACTTAAGAGTAATTTTTGGTCTGAGCGGCCCCAGGGAGGCAGAATGTAGAAATGAACTTTCACGTGGCTTTGTAATAATCCTCAAGGCACCGGGCACTGTTTTCTTTGTACATAAGGAGCACTTAAGAAATGCTACTTGCAAAATTAAAGCCACAGGCTGAAGGGAGCTGCAGGAAGGAGTACAGGGGGAGAGTACATGTCAAATTAAAAAAATAAATAAGTAAAATGAAAAGAGGAGAACAGCAACAAAACCGTGTTTTCAAGACGGAACCGCAAACCAAAGCTTTGGTGTCCTCTCATGGTAGACAACCAGGAAGACAAGTCATTGTTACTAAAAAAAAAAAAAATGTATTTAGTGCATTTGACATTTGAGAAATTCTGCTAGGGGGTCCCTGGTGGGGAGATCAGGGAGGCCGTGACAAAGACAGAAGTGTTTGAAGGCAAAATCATGGAACACATCTAGCCCCGTAAATCACCTGGAGAGGGCACATGGATTTGGGGGAAGCTGGTGGAAGGGTGGATTTGTCATCTGTCCTGAAATGGCAACACAGCTTAACTATAACACAGATGTCAGAGAGATTCTGTTAGGCTCTTTTTTTCCCCTAGAACGTAAAAAATGAGAGACAAGGGTGACACCAAGAATTACCACGCCAGTTCACTTTTGTTTGATTTCACATATAGGTGATAGGAGGTCAAATAAAACAGTCATTTCACATGAAGAATGAAACAGATTTATTCAGCCTGATCAGGGATGACCACCTGAACTGAGCCTAAATGGGAACTCTTTGTACACACACACACCTGAGTGGGAACTGTTTGTGTACACACACACACACACACATAATTTCAATATATATTTTCTACCCTGAAATGATCGTTTCATATGATTTCTTAAAAAGATGTCTACAATACATGAGCTTCCTAATGTAGAGAAGAAATTTTAGTCACGGGCAATACCAGGAAAATAAATTGCTTGGATATCACATAAATATCCAATGACCTAATTTTTTGCTTAAGAGAGAAAAGGAAGACTTCTTTGTGTGGTGGGGGAGGAGGGCGTGTAGAGGGGCAGTTAAGAAACAGAGGAAGACCCTTGATGAAGCGGTATGGCAGTTACCTCTTCTCCTGTCAACTGAGAGCAAGGGTGTTTAGCCCGTCTATCAGGTGGAAGCTGGAGGACCTAATTAGGAGGTGCGACAGGGAGGAATGGCTCACTGGAGACTGGACACACGCTCTCTCTGCTTCTCATTCCTGTTGACGAGTCACGCGGAGCCATGTTGATGGCCGCCAGAGTGCTGCAGATGCTCCCACTGCCGTTGGATCCACAAGACTCTCTACCCACAGATCTGTCATCTTCCTGCATTTGGTACTGCATGTGCTGCGTGGGTCTAAAGAGGAATTTATGGACTAGTATTGGACATGTGAGCTAATATCAGACGTATGGACTTGACCTGTGCAGGGCTGGGACGTTTTCTCAATGCATGATTGCTCTTCGATATCAAGCTCTCTCTCGACGCACAGATGGGTGTCTAAGGCTTCATTTCTCTAGTCAACCCTGACTAACACAGTCACAGTGTTAGTCACAGGGATGGACACAGTGGCCGCAGCCACGGGCTCAGACACAGCAGCAACATGGGAGGGCGGTGCAGCACCTGCCGAGGTCTCCTTCAGTGACCCACTGGGTCCCTGAGAGTCGGAACCAACAAGATGAGAGCTGAAGAAAACAACCAGAGTCAGGCATTCTGAGACACCCTCTCCCCACCCCACCTCCCGCCCCTCTGTGGAAGGGAGAGCTCGGGAAACCTGAGGCCATGTGACCCCCCAAACAACCGCACAAGCACAATGGTTTTCTAAGGCTGGGAGAGAAAGGGCATGATACAGACCAGCAAGACCAGGATCCTTAGCTGCAGTGCTAATTGGAGTGGATATAACCGTCGAAGATGCTGCCAACATGGCCCAGTCTCTTTCCCACTCTCGTAGCACTCCAGTGCCAGCCAGTTGATTATAAGCACTGTCATTCCACCTTTGTTCGGTTCAGGGAGATAAATGGCACCCCAGAGTGTGGTGAATTCTGATCATCGCTCCCCCACTCAAGCTGTGTGCATCTTCCTGCGGAGACGATGATCACCGTGCTCCGCCCGTGAGCCCAAGGGACCCATTATTTATGGTATTGCGTTTTATGGCGTCGAGTAAATAAATAGCATTAAAGTGCGAAATTCATTCACAGAGATGAACTGTATTCATAAACTGGAGCCGCTCTTTAAATCAAGCCCTGGCTGCTAATAAGCTCCCATAAACCTGCAGAGAACATCCATTGTGATGCGGCAGCTGGCTGAGCAGTGGCTCCTGGTGAGAAAGCCAGGGTTTCTGCTCCAAAAAATGGAAGTCACGTTGGGCAGAAATCGTGGCACCATTTCTCAATTCCTTATCACTCGATTGGGAAAACTCACCTTAAGAAAGCATTAGCAACATGATCAGGGGTGTTTAAAATAAACGGCGTGCAAGAAAATAGGGGACCCTCCAAATCCCAGCCCTCCAAAGATGTGCCTTCATGCCTGTGTCTTCCGTTAAAAGGCCATTGGGAGGGGCTGAGCCCTGGTGGCGTAGTGGTTGAGTGCGGGATTGCGGCCTACTGGATTGGCGGTTCAAATCCAGCAGCAGCTCTCCAGGAGCAAGGATGGGCCTCTCACTCCCACCAGAGAGCAGTGATGCCTAAATAAAAAAAAAAAGGCCATTGGGCCGGGAATGTGTGCACATACGCCTTTTGTGGGACAAGGGATCCACTCTCATTTCCATCTCTGCATTGCTGGGTTTTATACAATCGCTTGTGGTCTCGCCTTTGGTGCTTAAGAGGCGCCAGTACATTTCCGTGGGATTTTCTTTGCCTTTTCTCGACGGTGCTGTCTAATCGTGAACGGCCACTCTTTTTTTGCCAGATTTACATGGGGCAGTGCTGGAGTGTCGCACCCTGGCTCCCCTGGGGTTAAGCCCCATCTTGCCTAGGGATGGGTCCCTCCCCAAGGAAGGGGAGTCCTTTCCACCAGCCATGCTGATGCACGTTCTGCACGACAAAGCCAGGTTATACCACGCACCTGGCTGTATGAAATGGCACAGTGCCGTGTCAAGAACAAGGGAGATGAGCAGGAAGGACAAAGTGGTGCTGTGACGACTGAAGATCCTACTCGAGTGTCGGATTGCCATAGGAACTGGAATCGATAGATAAAAGATGGCACAGGCGGTCGGGTGGTCTCCTTTATTTCTGGGCTGTGTCGCCAAGGCGTTGGGTTAGCGCAGGGACCGTGGGAGGGGGCACGTCAAAGGCAGGATGGGAGGGCGGAGACGGTGGGCTCACAGAGCCAAGTCAGAGATTGGGACACACTGGAGAAAGGGGACACTCGGGGTGCAATGACACCCCCTTTCAAAGAAGAGAAACCCAGGGGAGGGAACTAAGGGAAACAAAGAATGGAGCGAGGTCAGAGAGATCCAGTGGTCTGGCCAGAGAACCAGAAGGGAAGCAAAAAAGGCGATTTAAAAAAAAAATTCACCTCATCATCTGTTCAGCCCGTGGGGCCCACCTTAAGTTTGTGATAGTCATTATTCATTTCAGCTTGCTTTTCCATGGGGGTTGTCCTCTCTTCTGTTACTGTTGTAGGGGGTTATTTGGTTTTGTGTTTTTTAAAAAATACGAAACCCAGGGTGGGGAGAACCACTAGAGCAGTGGTTCTCAACCTTCCTACTGCAGCAGCCCTTCCACACAGTTCCTGATGTTGTGGTGACCCCGACCATCACCCTATTTTTGTTGCTACTTCCTGTCATTTTGCTACTACTATGAATCGGGCAACCTAAAAGGGGTCGCGGCCCACAGGTTGAGAACCGCCGATCTGGCGTGCTAGTAACTGAGTTAATAGTTTCTTAGGATCATGGTAGGGGAGGTTGGCAGGTAATGGGGAGATACAAATACAATAAAAAAAGAATGTGTTGGGCTGAGCCCCGGTGGCGTAGTGGTTGTGCACAGGACTGCGGCCCACTGGGACGGAGGTTCAATTCCAGCAGTGGGGCTGGGCCTCCTACTCCCACCATCGGAGAGCCGTGATGCCCCCCCCAAAAAACAAACAAACAACAAAAAGAATGTGTTTTCAAATGGACGCAGCGGTGCATGCACAGTTGTAATATGTCTAAACCATCAAATTATATGATGTGTGAATTCTCTGTCAATACAACTGTTGACAAAGTTTTGCTTTTGTTCTTTGGTTTTTCCTGAAAGTTGAAGAGAAAACGGATCGAGGTATGACAAACACCAATTCCATAGCAGAAGGTGCAACATCAGAGGTTTAGGGCTCAATTTTTTACTTCTGCCCAATCGCACTCACTCGCCTCTCGATTGGAGCCTGAAAATCAGTGCAGGCCAAGTGTGTACCTGGTACTCAGCTTCCCTGGGCAGCGGAGGGGGGAGGACAGGCGAGGCGGAGAGGGGCAGGGAGAGCAGGCTCAGCACTTCGCAGGGGCTGGACTCCGGCCAATGGGCTGCAGAGGCCAGAGTACCCTGTGGGGATGCTGTGCCCCCCACCCACCCCCTGCAGGCTGGGGAGGAAGCTGAGGTGAGTATGGGTGGGCGAATGATGCCCTGGGTCATGTCGCTCAAATCTCAGTCACTTAGAACTGTATCAACAAGACTTCTTATGGCTACATAGTCAGGCATCTCATCAACCCGGTTCCACCTTCACAGAGGCATTTGAGTCTTCCTTCTCTGGTGTTTCCAAACTCCAGCTTTCAGTGTGAAATGTCTCCGTTTTGACCAAGGGCTGCATCAGAAATTGCGGCTCAGTAGATGGCACTGAGTTTCACGTGTAGCAGTCGTGGGACTGGAGAATGTTTTGTTCTGTATGCTCGTTTGCCACAATTAGAAAAAAAAGTAAGTGCCTGAATAGGACAGAGTGCAGGGGAAGAAGAGGACAATGCTGTAGAAATGAATGTGGTGATAACTGTACAACTCTTCTTGATATGATTTAATTATCCACATGGCATGTGGGTGAAGTGCTAGTACAGTTTTCTTTTCTTTTTTAGAGGACAGCCCTGAAGCCGTGCCCGACATGCTCCCAGGGACTCCAGCATGGCCATGGCATTGGCTGGGTTTTCCTCTCCTCTGCATTCTGACATCCCCATCATAGACACCCCCCACCCCCACCCCTCGGCTGGCTGCCACCTCCATGCCCTGCCTCCCCCCTCCAGCAGACACCTCTGGTCCTCCTCTTCACCACTGCACATCTGGGGCTCTGGGGCCAACCCCGATCCTCCACCTCCCCTCAGGCCTCCAGTGCTGGCCTATCTGAGCAAGAATGAGAGTTTATTCAACGTTTCTTTTAATGCCCAAAAAACTAAAACAGGAGTGCAGACACCAACTACAAAGCAAGCGGTAAGGAACAGAACCCAATTCTGCTGTGCCTCACAAAAAGGGACCCACCGGTCCTCGCCCACCCTGAGGACCCCCACCCCCTCTATTCTCCACCTCCCCATCCCATGCATTACTCAGGCCACAGGCTGTTTCTCCTGATGTGACCCCTGAGGCTCTAGAAAGCTTGGCCCCTGGCCCTGGTGCCAGGGTGATGTGAGGGTAGTGGGCCGATCTCTACAACACAGGACTGGCTGGACAGAAGCTTCTCCACAATTCCTTCCCATTTTTAAAACAGTGCAGCAGCTTCCGACTTCATGTGCAGGATTTGGAAAGGTGAGATGTGCTCATAGGATGTAAAACAAAACAAAACAAAACAAAACTCCAAATATGTTGTGAAGGCCCAGACTCACACGTTAATGACAAACAGAGGACACAGGTAGCCATTGGGAGTCTCCTGTGGATAAGACTGTTTTTGCAAAGGCTGGCGCCCAATACAGTAAGATCATGTAAGAGGATGTCCGGGAGAAAATGCATGCTGAGTTCCAAACAGCGGACTTACAAGCGAGTCAGACATAAGGCACATCATCTGTCTGCAAGCATGAAGCGAGGCTGCTCTGATGCCCGGGATGTCCAGCAAAGGACAGCCTGAGAAAACAGGCAATTGGACAAATGGCCATGAACATGTCCGAGAGACATCCACAGAGCTGCCCTGATGGGGATGGTTTTTTTTTAGGACACATTTATGAGCTATGCAAAGCCTTCTTATAACTTATTTTCCAGTTGCATACGCTGTGGGTTATTCCACCGCGTAGATTTACTGTCCTTCCATGGAGGAAAGAAACGATATGAGACATAACTTCAGCTGGAGTGCAGGGCATCAAGCTCGAATCGTGAGGGGAGGGTACATGTACCTGTGGAGGCCAGAGCAGCAGCCCCCAGTGCCTGAGCATGTGCCTGGGGGGCAGGTGAAAAACTCTCACCCTTCCCATGAAATAGCTGCAAGGTCAGTCGCTCCATGGGAGGACGTAGGGGCTCTGTATGCCCAGAAAGAGTTGCCATCTTGGAAACTCAGAAGAAGGTCTGACCTGTCCTATGGGGACACTGTGAGTCAGCATGGGCAGGGTGGCAGGGAGGACTTTTTTTGAGATGAGTTAGTCTTTTGAGGCACAGTGTGATTAAGTAACAGAGATTCCTACGCCGTCTATGACTAGGGGACATGCCTCTGGTTCCAGCCTCAAGTTCTCTCTTGACTGTGGTTCGATGCTGCTTTCCAGTCCTGGAGCCAGAGTCTCTCAGAGCTGTTGGTCCCAACCACTGGGAGACTGAGCCTGGCAAGTCGGCTTGATGCCTATACTGGGTCTTGCCCAGCAAAAGCCAGGGGGCCATGGATGAAGAAAAGGTCAATGTGCAGGTGAAGGCACAGTAAATGCCGCTCAGCTCTGCCATGGAACAGCCACTCCAGGAAGGACACAGGAAAGCACCTCGACTTGCCCTGTGAAACACAAAAGCACCAGGGGCCCAGGGAGCAGATGGAGCTGTGGAAGGGAGGCAACAGTTTGGGAGAGAGCTGTAAGGCTGGGCCAGGTTACATTTTCAGCAGTGGACAGCGTCCTGCTGCCCAGGCGGGCCACAGCATCAGCTCAGCACGGTCTGTTTAGAGAGCACAAGTCCCAGGACCCACTACACCTAGAGTCTTGTGCTCATTCTTTGAAGGGCTTTAGAAAATGCTTTCTGTGCTTTTTGCCTCCAACAGCCTCTCATGCACCTCCAAGGGTCAGAAAAGTCCTGTTTGAGCCTCCATCATCACCATTTTTAGGATGCTTAAGAGGCATCTCCACAGAATGGAGAGTCTTGGGAAGATGACAAAGTTCTTAGTTCTATTTCCCAGCCACGATCCCAGCTCCTAATACAGAATTTGATACAAAACAGTGTGTCTAATTTGGTTTCTTGGAAAAACATGTGATCAAGCCTGAAAAGGTCTCGAATGCTTCCGGAAGCCGGGCCGAGGCCCTCAATGGTTCCGCGTGGCAGAAGCCAAGAGGAAAGTGTCCTGAGAAGAGACCCATGCTGAAAACAGCTCTGCATGTGACCAACAGGGAGACAGGTCCTCCAGCCACAGGGGGAGGGTGGCAGGGAGAGAGTGCATGCAGGCTTGAGGAGGCATAGCATGCCCCGTGGGCTCGAGAAACACCAGCTGACGGTCCCGGCAGTGCCCCATCACTGGTGTTCGCCATGCCCCCTTTTCCCCATCTCTGCAAAGGAACAAAAACGAGCCAGGGAGTGAAGTGGCATGTCTACATTCACAGAGGAAGTGAGGCTGCATTTCAGTGCTGGGGGCTTCTGGAAAATGGCACTGAAGGGAGGGTGGGCCTATCACGCTGGCCCGTGTGACGCTGGTGACTGGGCAGGCAAGGAAGGCAGTGGCTCAGCTCTGCTTGCTCCTGTGCTGTCCCTGCCCGTCAGAGGAGAGGGGACCTCCTGCTTGAACTCTCAACGTGTCCGTTTCTCAGGGTGTGGAGAGGAGGAGGGGAATTGCTGAGGCAAGGAAACAACCTGGCTAATGAAGTTCCAATGATTTGCATTCAGAAAGGCACTCTATACAAATCTCTGACTTTGGGTGTATATGTTAAACTATTGACATACACATACGAAGTAGTAGCTATCCACATATGTAGATATATGTAAATGTACACTTTAAACTATTTAACAGGAAGTGCCAATTTAGGATAACCCCAAACCAACCCCATTGCCAGCAAATTAATCCGACCTCGGGGTGACCTTCCCAAATGGGTTGTCAAGGCCACCGCCTTTCCAGGAGTCACCTGCCACCTCTCACATCGTTGTTGCGTGGACTGGGCTGGTGTATGTGAACCACAGCCTTGTAGGCGGCAGCTGAGTCCTTGAACGCCGATGCCGCCACCTTCAAGCTGGAACCACCAGGAAAGCCAAACCCACTGCCGCTTCGTCGATTCCAGCTCAGAGCGATCCTGTGGGAGAGCGCCAGACTGCCTTCCCCAGTGCGGAACTGGTTTCCGAGCCTGTCAACCTTAATGGGGACAGAGAACCTCTCCTGTCTCCCAAGGAGCAGCTGGGGGGTTCGAACCGCCAACCTGGCAGTTAGCAGTCCCACATGGAACGTGGAGACCTCCTTGAAGATGTCATAGAACGCTAACACGAGAAGTCACAGAGTCGAGGGGGACAGATACCTTTGGCTAGGTTCTCGCTTTATTCTCCCAAACCCCTAATCCCACGGAGGGGAATCCCAAAACAGCCAGGAGAGGACAGCTGCTTCGGTGTCCGAGTGAGTGGCCCTGCCTCTGGAAAGCATGCCCAGCGGGCTCAGGAAGGGGTACTGAGAGGGGAGCAGCAGCTGTAGAAGCCTCAGAATGCCCAACAGGGTGACGGATGGCCGGGGTACCCGTCTGTGCACTGGTCACCAGTCACCCCAATTCATTCTGGAGAAAAATCACTGCTTCCAGCGTAATACACTAAAGCAAATTTATAAATGTTAATAAAATTTTTCAAAGGTCAGGTCACTACTTCCTGTAATGGATGTCAGGGAGGCGCCTAACTCATCTCGGCATCAGGTCACGGCCGGGACAGCGCTGACATTAAAGAATGGAGGGAATGGGCTTTTTTCCCCCTCTTTTAAAATTTGTTAACCAACACATCCGTCAGCTTCCCTCCTGGCTGTCCAGCCAGAGACAAGCTCAGGAGCAGGGGAAATTGATTGAGAGGTCCCAGTTAATCAATATGGCGGTGCTAGGTTTTCTGTCGTGCTATGAAGGTGGGAAGAAAGGAAGGAAGAAGCCAACCTGGCACTGAAAATGTTTTTAAGAAGCAGTGGGTCCCTGGAATGGAAACAGTTTACAGATTGGCAGGTGGGGGTGGGGAGGGTAGGAAGGAGAGAGCAGAATCTCCAACTGTGCTTTTGTGACCCTTTATCCTGTGTGACCAGGCTCCCCTGGGACTCTTCCTCGAGAATTCAGCTGGGAACTGAGCAACAGAAGTGAAGCTTCTGGCTGACTTTCCTTGCAGACCGGTGAGCAGGGAGAATCGGGCAGGGGCCTGCATTCCATGGCCCTGGGAATACTAACTGCGTTGGTCAACCAGGGAGATTCTGAGACCCGGGATGGAGTGTGTTATCAGAGAATGCTTCTGGGGTAGCCACTGCGTTCTCAAGGGCAGAGAAGTAAATCCTGCAGATAGACGTGCAGCCCACACTGGCGTCTACAACCATGAAAACGTGGGCCACTGCTAGCTACTTCATTGGATTTCAAGGTCAACTCTCAGAACCTCCCAGGACTGCGTCCATGCTGAAGGACTTCACCAAGTCCGTGGGAAAAAAAAAAGTGCCACTACTTTAATTCACTCTCTTCAAACTTTCTGAAGGGTCCACACACACATGCACACAGATAAATAGTGGTGCTGTGCTTAAGCACTCCCCAGTTGACCGAATGGCCAGCGGTTTAAACCTATCAGTTGCTCTGGAGAATGAAGAGGCTGCCGGCTGCTGCCGCAAAGGTCGCATCCTGGATCCCCGAGGAGGCACTTGTCCTCCTTCCTGCATGTGGCCCCCAGTCAGGAGTGAGTCCAGGAAAAGGGTCTAGCTTGGTGTGGTGACACCAACACACACACACACACACACACTCGTTACCCAATGCCACACAGGAAGGACTGTGCTTCCAAGTCGTGTCACATGCTGACATGACTGTGTAAATCAGAAAGCAAAGAACATGCCCTTTGAGAGGATGACCAAGCTCTACCTGTGAAATGTAGCCTCATTGAGGACTGTCTGGTGTGACAGCCACTTATTAGCATAGCCTGGACCTCTACGTGGACAGCAGAATCTAGAGCACACTGATACACATGTGTGATCTTCACTCAACCCAACCCAACCCAACCCAACTTACTGGTATGGAATTGACACCGATTCAGAGAGCCCAAAGCTAGTTAGGCATTTAGTTCATTTACTGTGATGTGTCCATCACAGTTTTACACTCCGACTGACATGAAACTGGGCCCCCCAACAAAGGATGGAGAAGGGGACAAAGACGAAGACAAACCACTGCCCTCCAGTCAAGTCTGGCGCACAGCTACCCTTTGGTGCAGTGCAGAACTGCCCCTGTGGATTTCCAAGATCGTACTTCTTTTTTTTTTTAATTAATTATAATTGGTGTCTTACAGATATTACAACAATCCAAAATTCAATTAGATCAAGCAGCTGCTGTCACCATCATTTTCAAAACAGTCTTTTTTCAGCTGAGCCCCGGTGACATAGTGGTTGAGTGCAGGACTGCGGCCCACTGGCTTGATGGTTCAAATCCAGCAGGAGCAAGGTTGTGCATCCCACTTCCACCAGAGGGCTGTGATGCCAAAAAAAAAATTCCTTTTTCTTCTTAAACTCTTTGATATCAGTTTCCCCTTTATCTCCTTCTTCCCCCATCCTAGTCCCCAGGAACTCTTATTTTATTATTATTATTATTATTTTAATAGTAGTAGTATTTTGCCCATCTCACAACATCCAATGTATCCATTCTCCTACAGTTCTGCTAGTCTTCCACCTGGAGTGGTTTTAGACAGTCACCATTCCTATTGATTCCCCTCCAAGATAGTAACTCTGCAGGAGTAGAAAGCCCATCGTTCTCCAGCGGTGCAGCTGGTGGGTTTAGATTGCTGCGCTTGGTTCCAGATGTTTCTTCAGATTGTCAGTACTTGACTTAATTATCTCCCAATACATAGTCTACAAGCAACCCAAGTGGGCTCCACTCAAAACAACCAGCCCGCTGTCCAGACTATAGCAGTTACAGGAGGAGAAACCCAGACTTTCTCCCGCAGACCCATGTGTAACCCCTATGCCACCAGGGGCCGGAGTCCTAAATTCACAAGGCAACTCCTATGTGCTCAAGACTTCAAAAGCATCTGCCCTCAAGTCACCCTGCCCTCCAGAAATGCAACATCACCCCACTGCTATAATTCATCCTATACTCACGACTGTCCTCATTCCAAGAAAAAAGGTCTTTCCAAATGTGGACCGTCTCTGGGATTTAACTCTTCTGGCTAAAGAGGTTGGGTCAATCAGTGACTAAATAACGGGTCCATGGTTCATTAACACCCATGCTCAGAAACGGCTCTGAAGGAAGAAGGTGCTGTTCAAAACCTTCACTTTTGCTAGAAGAGCCTCTCGGTGGCCGCGGTGACGGTGAAGTCTCTGCGCGGGGCCGCACGTGAACCCTGAGAGGGAGCGCTCTCTCTTGCCCAAGACTGCCTTCACTGTCATTACGCTAAAATGATCAGCAGCTAACACCAGGCACTTGGGATGGCTTTAATTTTTTCCCCTCTTTTTAAAAAACCATGGCTCGTTTCCTCGAAGAAATGTCATTTTACCTTAGGAGACGGAGAACAAAAAGGCAAGGAATAATACCTGCCACTTCTGATCATTTCCCTGGCTAGCTCCACATCTTCCCAGCGTGTGTTAAATTAGATGAATGAGCACTTTCTCCCCATAAGTGCCATCCATTCTTTGCAACGCTCTTCTGAGTTCTCCTCATTTCAAGGTGCACAATCAGATCATCGTCCCCCCTGCCCCCCCCCCACCCCCAAGGACTTCGCTCCTAACTCTGAGCAGGAAAACAACTCTATAAAAACGGCAAGCAGGAGTCCCCCAAATGCCTGCCACCTCCGTGGGCAGGAGATTCCAGGGACAACCCACAGTGGAGGGCCTGGCCTGGCAAAGTGAGTTCCAGTCACTGCCCTGCTCTTCTCTGCGGAACCAGGCTCCGCCGAGCTGGAAGCATCTTCAAGCAGGTGGCTGCCTTGTTCTTCCTGGGCAGCTCGTCGTGTTCTCGAGCCCCAAGTCCTTTGCTGCCTGCCCGCGTGTCGGCCACGGGCCCTGTCGCCGGGGCTTCTGCAGCCACATGGTCTTCATGCCACGATGGTAATTCATGAAGGCCAGGCATCCGTGGCAAAGGTCGTGGCCGTGTTTCCGGTGGGCAGCGGGGGCGGCTGCTCTCTTCTCTGGTCTTCAGAGATTCAGAAAGAGTGAGTCTCGCGGTTCCGGTTATGAACGTTGGACACTGGTCAGGATCATGCTCGTTGGCCATTCTTCCCTGTCTCTGGCTTTGTGACGCCTCTCCACTGGCTGAAAGAAGGCAGCCTAGTCCACACACCACACGAGAACCCCCAGACATGACTCCTTTCCCAGGAAAGTTTGATCCCAGCCCTGGGTACTTGCCATCTTTCCCAAAATCCTGTGAAAGGCAGTAAGACTGATGGTGGTCAAATAGCCAGCCACTCTTCTCCTGAGTGATTCTGAGCGTTTGTTGCTCAGAGCAACAAGCTGTCCTGAGCTACAAGAGGCAGCCATTGTTTCTCCACCCTTTCGGGTTACAAACAGCCCCCAAACAAGTTAATCCATTTGGCTACACAAGTCCATTTCCATAACAACCGCCTCGACAAGCATCATTAACTGAGATCTTCCTGTGCTTCCCATCATTGAAATAGACCATTGCACCGCCTGACAATCCCTTAAGACTAAGGCCACCATTCCTACTGTCCCAATGAAGAAACTGAGACTTTATAGAGATGGGAAGGGAAGTGACGGCAGAGGGAATGGCTTCAGACTCCAAAGCAGAACCTGTTCAGAATTTCAGTCTTCCAGGCGGAACAGCCCCATTCATGCTTCTGAAGGCACCAGGGAATTTAATGCTTACAAAGGCCAGGTCTTTTCCTATAGGACTGGTCTTTCTTAACCCTCATCTTGACACATGGATGGGACCAGTGCTTCACCGACAGAGAGCACCTAGGAAACGACTGGAATGCTTGTTAAGGAAAAACACCATACGTGATAGGCCCTGTTTTACAATTTTCCAAGGAGAAAAATACATGCCATCAAGGAAACAGCCTTTCCCCCACTCCTACACCCTGACTTTCCCCAGTCTTACTCTTCCGGTTAACGCTCACACACTGTGTTCAGGAATAGATACGAGGGAGTCTTAACAGAACCAGAGCCCCAAGCTCGTCTCCTGTGGCACTGGACCTATCCCAGGGACCTATCCTAACTTGGCTTCCTAGCTTTAATTCTATGTCCGTCTCCTATGGGCTTGGCCTTAACCAAACTTGAGTTCCTCCACCCTCTTCCAGTAAGGAACCCTAGCGCTGTCCAGGGTACCGGATGCCTTTCCCTCCCCCAGGAGTTTTGTCCCCTCCAGGACGGAGGATAAATGAAGCTCCACACACAGCACCCTGTCCAGACACGGTCTGCTCTGTTCTTTCTACTTTCCACTGTGCGTTTCAGAGAGGGTGGAGTGGGGAGAGGGTTGTTGCTTAGAGAGTGACAACACAGGCGAAAGAAGGGGGGGGGAGTGTTGTAAAGTCCGGTTTGCTTTTTCTCATGTGTTAGAAGAAGAGCCGGCGTGGGGAAAAGGACGCAGCTGCACAGCGGAAGGTATTTGCGGAGCTTTAAAAGGCTTACAAGGAGTGAAGGGATGTTTGCAGAGCTGGAGACTCAGCACAAAACAGAGGAGGGCAGGTGTTTACCCTGCTCGCCTGCCAGGGAGACGGGAAGTTTCAGGAAGGCAGCACAGGGCTCTGTCTGTGTGCACATGTAAAACGGGGCAAAGGCGCACAGACAGAGGGTCTGTGTACCTTGGGGCAATTGCCTCAGAGGCAGGAGTTCATAAATATAGAGGCTGGCTTGGAGTTTTCTGCCGTGCTAGGCAAGCCAGTTGAGATTGTGTTTGTTTTAGTGTGGGAAAACGATGGAGGCTTGCTTGCTTGCTTCTCCACCAGTGGGGGGGAAGGGAAGCTTCTGAAAACTACGTTAGGGTTTGGAACTCTGACACCAAACAATTTGAGGGCGAACCGAAGAATCTAACATCTACCTGCAGATAGAAAGCATCGCTGTTGTCAGAGCTAGGGAATACGTCTCCCTCCCCAGAGGGCTTTCCAGGGACGTCCACTGGAGCTTAGTCACCAATCCACACAGCCCGTCCGCATGCAAAGGTTGTCCATGATGGATGCAGGTGTCCAGAGCCCCAGTACTCAACCGCATCAGGACTTGGCATGATCGGATTTCAAAGTAAAATATCAGGAAAAATTTGCATCGGAGCATGAACAAAACACCAGAATCCCACTCGACAGATGTGATTTTGGGGAAAAAAAGCAGTTTGTGCTTTGGTCACTAGGCATTAGGTGGAGCTGTGAGTATGTGTGGCTTAAACCTTTTGTGGCTGTGTTCCAAGCGTTTTCCTATAATTTTCTTAGTGTTTGTGGCTTTTTGTACTGCTTTTAGCTTTAAAGAAAGAGTTTTATAAAAAGAACCATTATGATAAGAAATGGACTGTGTTAACGATATTGTTGATGATAATTTAGTAAATTTAGAATACAGTTAAGGAAACACCAACAGATCACATTAGACAGGTTGTTTCCTTTGTTTGATTGTTTTTGTTAAAAAAAAGTCAACTTTCATGAGATAGATACAACTCATGAAAAGCAGCTACTAGAGGATTTTATGGAAGGGGAAGACCTTTCAAAACAAAGACTCTCCTTACCTCCTCTGCACATCTCTATCCACAGATCCAGATCCTCACCAACCTCAAGGTTTGTTAAAAACCAGTTGTTAAAAACTCTTTAAATGTGTTTCTTGCTTAAATTATCATTTAACTCTGAACTTACTTACTTTGAAATTTCTCTGGCATGTTTTGTATAAAAATGCTCGGTTAGGGTATAAACTTGGGGGTTGACAATGGATTAATCCATTTTTAATTGTTTCTCATGGGAAACATTGACTCGGAACTGAATAGCATCACATCCCCAGGCTCCTTCTGAAGCAGAACTGCGTCCAGGTCTAGGATTCCAGTGTGTGTGGCTTCAGGTGTCACTGTTCTTAAAGGTCACCCTCTCACCTATCCACGAACCACGCGTCCTAAAGTCTAACCGCGAAACGATATCACTGCCAACGTATGTTTTCCATGCCCAACGGGTCTCTATCCTGGAAAGGGTTTGCTCCTTGTTTTTCTCCTTCTAGCGCGGAGAAGACAGGGCTCATACATAAGTCCAAAGAGGATCTCTGTCCACAGCGTGTCCGGCATGTGACTTAGGATACTGTGGTAAGAACATTAGAGCCACCAGCACTGTCATGTTGCCACTGCTGCTGTCAGGCACCTTCTAGAGCCAGTGGTTCTCAACCTTCCTCATGCCACGACCCTTTGATGCAGTCCCTCATGTGGTGGTGACCCCCAACCATAAAACTATGTCCATTGCTACTTTATCGCTGTCATCTTGCTACTGTTACGAATCGGGGGGCCCCTGTGAAAGGGATCCCCAAAGGGGTTGCGTTCCATGGGTTGAGAGCCACTGGGCTGGTGGCCGAAAATGCCCAATGACCCGAACTCAGCGGGTCCTGAGCCAGCCTCACCAGGGTGATGTCCGAGTCCGGTGGGGACTGTTCTCTCTGACAACATGTCCAAGGGATGGAAGGTGAACTCTCGCCATCCTTGCTTCTAAGGGGCATCCTGGCTGTACTTCTTTCT
This sequence comes from Nesogale talazaci, assembly GCA_004026705.1. Classification (NCBI taxonomy): domain Eukaryota; kingdom Metazoa; phylum Chordata; class Mammalia; order Afrosoricida; family Tenrecidae; genus Nesogale; species Nesogale talazaci. The sequence goes on from PVJH01002872.1 coordinate 127,253, forward strand.
TCCGAGACACATCTGTTGGCTCTTTTGGCAATCCACGGTCATTTCTTTTCTTCCTTTATCTTTCTTGCAAAGCTCGCCATTTCGGAGGTTTATTGAGGATGCATAGTTTAATAGGTCACCGCCAGTTAGGATCACCAAACCATAAAGGAACAGCCATTGGTCCACAATGACCTCTCTCTTCAGTCAAGTCTCTCTCTCCCCACCATGTGGTCCCTCGCCCCTGCCTCCCCAGATCAGGAAATGCACCTGTCGCTGTCGGGCAGTTTCTGTGCTGCTCCTCTGTTATGTCCTATAGTCTCCTTGCCTGGGTCTTGGGTCTTAGCTGGGGTCCTTGCTCTGTCCCATGGTCTCCATGCTCCAGTCATGGGCGCCTCAGTCTCAGCCTCCAGCACCTCAGACAGGGACTTTGAAGGAGCTCTTTTGATGACCCAGGGGGTTCCACGGTATTGTCAATATTCCATACCCTCATCATATTTCAAATGCATCGATTCTCCTGCAGTCTTTTTTACTCATTGTCCAGTTGTCCTGTGCAGATGAGAAGACAGAAAACCCCACGCTTTGGGCCAGGCTCGCCTGAGCCCTCAAAGGGACAGCCTTGCAGTTCAATGGCGTACAGAGGTCCTGCCCAGTCTTCTTACCAAACACAATGGTTTCCTGACTGCTGCACCCATGAGCACTGACCTCCGTATTGATGGCTGTAAGGAAATGTGAACCTGGAGAACAAGGGGACGGAGGATAGGGGCAGGCCAGAGAAACAGAAAGCAGCAGGCTCCTCTGCACCTGACAGACTGTGTGGGACTCCCTGGGCCCCAGGTCTTGGGCTAGTCTCCCTCCCCTGTTGTCTCCACTTTTCTCTTCATCTCGTCCTCAGACCAAGGCTCACTGTCTCCACCACCCCCTTCCTCACAGTTTCTGCCTCCCTCAGACCCTTCTAACTCCACGTTCATCCTCTACCAGCCTCCATGCTTACCCTCTGCACCACCCTCCGCAAACGAAGAAAACGAGACTGGCTTATTCTTTAAGGAGAACACAACAATTGCTGTCTTTAGTAAATCAAGCAACATAATCTCTGCCTTGCGTTAAATGACAAAATTAAATAGCTGACGTTTCTCTGAGTGCAACAAAAGAAAGAGAGGAGACATCATCTTACCAGCATGTGGCCTTCCATTATTTGGGGATAATCAAAAGGAAAAAAATGAAAACCTCTCCCCTAGCTCTTATCTGTCTCTATTAAAAAATATACTGTTCTTCCATATTGTCTGTGGAAGTAATCCCTGCTCATATTTTCCACATATAAATTTCATAAGAAAATGCATCTTTATCCCACTAGCACTTATGCGAATGGCTCTCCCTCGACACTGGGGAGAGGTACTATGGGCGTCTCAGCAAGAAGGATGGTGGTTGTAAAGCAGCGACCTCACAGTCGGGCTACCTGGAAAAGGAAGCCAGGCAGGGTTGCTCTGCTTCCCAATGAACCTCAAGATTCCATCTCAGAGAAGAGCGTGGGGCAGCAAGGTCTGGCCCTCCTGGGTGAACCTGGTCTCAGACAAACGGCCTCAAAGTCATTTTTTAAAACCACCCGATCCCATCAACACAGGGTGGTTTAAGGCTAGGATGCCGATTGAGACCATGAATCATTCAAAGCCTATTGCTATTAGAGCCATTTTCTTATGATACTGCAATAATTTTTCAGACTAATGAGTCACCATGGTTAGGGGGAAATGTTCCCTTGAAAACAAACGCTGGACCACGAGACCTCAAGAGGCTAAAGGTGCCCGGACTTTCGAAGGTTACTTCTTTCATTGATTTGTCTTGATTTGCTCTTACTTATTTGAAGGCAGATAGGAAGCCCCGCGGTTTAATGGTTAATGGCTAGCTGCTAAGAACTGGGATCAGAAGTTCAAAGACCAACAGCCATTCTGCTTGAGAAAGACAGGTCTTTGTCCTTCCTTAGGGAGCTCCAGTCTCAGAACCCCACAGGGGCAACTCTGCCCTGTCCTACGGGGTCACGTGAGTCGGAGTGGGCTCGATGGCAGGGAGTTTGGATTTAAGTCCCCCAGAGAGGGGCCGTTCAGCCAGGCTGATTACTGATTGCCTCTGCTGAGAACAGTACTTCTGGCGTGGGGGTCCGCCCTGCACGGAAGCCAGCCAGAAGATGTGTTTACTGGTGGGCTGGAAGCGCTAGCATGCCGTCCCAAGGCACAGCTCCTTTAGTAAGAGATTTTGAGAGAGCCACTCCATGGGCCCCCCCGTACTGCTGGATGGGGTTGACGGTCTGGACCCCATGTCAGGCACGGACACACACACACACACACACACACACCGTGTAAAAACTGGGCCCTTTTGAGCAGAAAACGCCAATTTGGAGACTAAAAATAAGACCAAGTGTGCTCCAATCAAAAAGGGCACATTTTTCTTTTTTTTCATTCGAGAAGGGAAACAAGCAACTTCAAGTGACGACCAGCAGGAGGAACAATTGCCTTTACAGTTCCTTTCTACAAACTAAGCTCTGCCTACATTTTGTCATCAAGACTGGTTTTTTTTTTTTTTTTTCCCCTTTGCTTCCCTTCATTTGCAGCACCAGAAATGCTTTCTGGAGCCAAGGTGCTCCAGAGAAAACATGCAGCGTGGAGACAAGCTGGACCTCCCCCCAGTGTTTCCTCCACCGCACCCTTTCTCACACACCTGCTCGTCCTGCCATGAGAGGGAGTGCGCTAGCCCACAGCACATCGTGCCCAACCCACTGCCACCTGGCTGATGTCCACGCAGAGGGACCCCCAACTGCCCTGTGGGTTTCTGAGACTAACTCCTGGTGGAAGCAGAAGGCCCGGTCTTTTTCCCAGGAAGCTACTGGTGGTCTCGAACTGCTGACTTCCTGGATCGCAGCCCAGTGCATCAACACGACGCCACCAGGGCACATGGGACAGCGGAGTACAAACCTACATTCTCCAGCTGAGCTAGAAAGAACAAGGGATCGGATAACTTAGTGTGTTCTGGGAAGGTTCATAGTGCTAATTACGTGTTTTGCATTATTTCCGTTACCAGCAGAAGGGTCACGCCTGGAAAATAAGCACCTTGCGGAGAGAGAAGCACCTTCGCCCGCCTTACTCCTGAGTGTAAACAGGGCCCCGGGGGCAGCTGCCGACCAGCCACTGTTCAGGAGACAGCAGCAGCCGGGGGTTCCCTACAGGATGCCTGCTTGGAAAACCCTCTGTCAGAAAGGGCCCCTCAGAGTCAGCATCCATGCGCTTCTGCTTTCTTCTTTGTTTATCTCCTTCCTGAAACGCTGAGCTAAAACTCGTTCTCCTCCTCACGGGAGGGATATCTGATCACCTGTCACTCTCCAGAGTAAGCATCAAGCCCTTTAAATAACTGCACAGGCCAGGCACTCCCCAGCCAAACCACACACTCCCTCCCAGGACCCTTGGGAGCCACAGGGAGGCGAGGCTGGAACTGTGAGCTGCAGGGTGCTTTCTCTCCCGCCTGGCCTTCCTCCTCCTGCTCCACAGGAGGGCCACAGAAGGTGGGCACTGGAACAGGGGCCAGATCCGCAGGAAGAAAGTCAGGAGGCACACTTGGCACGGGCGCGTGGCGCGCTCCCTTCCCTCCTGCCTTCAGCAACACAAATGAGCAGGGAAGAAGGCGAAGTTATAAATACGCCCGAGTGGTAGAGAGTGGCAGTCCTTCACACATGGCAGGAGCTGGCAGCGGCGTCTCAGGGCCGGCTCGTGTGGCGCTCAGCAATGGCGTTGCCTCCAGCTGGCTGGGAAACGCAGTCTGTGACAGACACCGAAGACCAGATGAAACGTGACTACATGGAATGACAAAGAGCCACGAGAGGGGCTCCTGGGAACGGGACCAGAATGTTCAGTTCGGGCGTGTGCGTGTGTTCTTCATGGACCAGACGACCACTCAGATGCTAGCTTGGGGCCGGGATGGGGTGTGTGTGTGTGTGTGTGTGTGTGTGTGTGCAACATGCGTGGCCAGTGCAAGGGAGAAATTATATGTATGCTCTGCAGTGCCGTTACTGTTAACAATATTCTTAAAAGTGGGACAAGGGAGGTAGCATTATTTTTAAATAAAAAAGTTCAGGAAAATGCCAACTGTGATATATAACCCTAAGATGATCACCCCCACCCCCTCCTTTCTGAGAGGTAGAATGAGATTTGATCCATGCCTGCTGCCCTGGACCCCACAGCAAGTGGTAGCGACCGCGTAAAACACCAGAAACCGCCACTCGACATTCCCAGCATCGCTGACGGGGCGGCTGGGGACAGGGTGGGGAGTCTTCCTGTCATCTCTCTCTCTTCTTGATACTAAAGGCACGAGCTGGAGAAGCACAGGCGCGCAGGAGGGGGAAAAAAATCAGAGACATCAAATCAACAGAAGGCTCTCCTCTGGTATCTGCCGCTCCAGCGTGTTCTTCCTATGACTTCACTCCAAATCTTCTCCAACGAAACCTTCAGTTGGCTGCCTCCCACTCTTTGGAAAAAAGGCACAAGCCGAAAATGAACAAATATGTGAATTTTTAAAAAGGAATGATGGTTTGGGATCCAACTGTTAATACTTCACTCTAGCTTTTCCAAGAAAATATGAGGGGGGTACCCAAAAGAACCTGAAACAAACAAACTCTGCTGAACAGAGCTTCCAGAGTAAGCCTTTTTCTCTCCAGGGGGTCCACCCAGGAACTCCCTCTGAGTCAGCGCATTCAGTGGCGTCACCTGGGAAGGTTCTCTCTGGTCACAATGAAGTTTTTCAAGAAAGCAGCTTCCCTTGAATCTCGTCTTTTGGGATAGCTGATTTAAGAGAACAATGTGCGGCTGTGAAATTTTGTTTCCTGCCCAGGTAAAAATACTGCAGGCACTCTTGTGATGTTGAACACAGCTAACAAGGACAGAGCTTTGGGAAAAGCGCAAGTGTATGAGTGGTTATTCTCATTTCAAAAGAGGTGAACTGTCTATAGATGAAAAACCTCCTTCTGGGCATCCGTCAATGTCCCGAATGGATGAAACTGGGCAAAATTCATACATGTCTGCTCAAAGATAGATGAAGATGGACCGTGGAAGAGAGGGGAACGTTATCTGGACTATCTTGGAGCTCAGTTCAGCGCCTTATAATGGAAGATTTGGGAATAAGAAGGGTCACTGTGAACTTTGTGCCTCGGGTTCTGACTGATCAGGACAAAAAGAGGGTAGAAAGATGCCATGCTTTGAAAGAGCAGCTCCAAAGTGACGCAGACTATTTTTTCGTAAAGTCATTTGCTGGTGATGAGATATGGTGCTGTTCTCATGCCCCCCAAAACAGACATCAATCAGGCCAGGGGAAGACGTCATCGTGACCTGCTCTTGGTTACCTAGTGTTACCATGACATTAATACCACAAGTGGTTGGGTATAACAAGCAAAATGTCCTTCATCATAGTTTGGGGCTGTGCTAGTCTAGGTTGACTACAGAGACAAATCCAGGGAGACTCATATACATATAGGAAAGAGCTTTATATCAAAGAATAATTGCATATTAAGAAAGCATCCTGGGCTGTGCCCCAGTGGCATAGTGGTTGAGAGCGTGACTGTGGCCCACTGGCTTGGTGGTTCAAACCCAGCAGCAGCTCTTCAGGAGCAAGGCTGGGCCTCCCACTCCCACCAGAGGGAGTGATGCCCCCCCCCCCAAAAAAAAAGAGAAAGCATCCCAGATCAAGTCCATAAGTCTGATATTAGCCCATGTGTCTGATACAAGTCCATAAATTCCTCTTTAGGATCACACCAGCACATGCAATGATGCCAAATGCAGGAAGATCATGGCCACGGGTGGATCCAGTTGCAGTGGAAGGATCTCAGGCCGAGTTTGGATCCATCTGACTTGTTGATAGGAAGATGCAGCAGAGAGAGTGTGTGTCCTGCCTCTCAGGGAGGAAGACAGGAGTTCCCAGGATCTTCAGGAGAAGGTCAGGCCCCTTTTAGCTTCTGACTGTTTGACAGCTGGACTCCAGCTGTTTGCTCAAGTTGACAGCAGATTATGTAATTGCTATAAGAGAGGCTGAATAAAGGCAGGGGGCCTGCTCTGGAGGACGACTTTCTGTGGATGTTAGAGGAAGGCCTCTTTCCTAAACTTCTCCGGGGATTGGCATCCCTCTTCCCAGCTTCCTCTCTTGCTTGTCTGAACACTTTTATATCTCAGAGGAGATGGGTCCAGGGCACGCCCTCTACAATTCCTGCCTGATTCCCACCACAAAGACAGCCCATTTCCAGGAGGGATTTAAACTGCAGGCACAAAGGGTTGGGTTTACCAGACACATACATGGGGGCGGGCAACACACAACTGAATCACTAAAAATACCTTGACTTGAAAAAAAAAAAAGGAAATCAAGGATTTCCTGGTGGTGCCAATGAGATACTGGAGGAGATGAAGTAGGTAAGCTGCTTCAGCCGAACAATATACTTTGGAACAATATAACATCTGGCAAGCCCAGAGGGCTTTTCTAGGTACTAGCAAGAAATACTATCAACGTGCCAGAGAGAGACAGTGGTTCCATGGGGTCAAACGTGGGTGCCCAATTGGATGTAAACAGGGCGAGCAGAACAATTCGGCCTGCACCTACAATCCAACTCCTTGCCACTTTCCTGGAGTTGGCTGTACCCCCAGCTGAGACAGTCTTGCAGCCTGTTGTCATGCGTCTCCCCCACCGTACCCCCACCCACCCATGTAATTCAACCAGGCTTGTTTGGGAGAGAGTAAGTCTGGAGATAGATAGCTCAGGGACATTCACACACCACCACGGCCACCACCCCCATTTTAAGGCTATGCTAATATATTTAAATTATAGAGGGGTTTTCTGATTGCATCGGGAATGCATTCATTTTCTCCTCCCTGCCTTAGCAAGAGGGCAGACCTCTGGCTCTGTCACAGCCAAATGCAAGCTTCTCCAGAAGGCGGGCTGCTAATTACATTTTGAAAAACAACTGGTTTTCTCTCCTGGTAGTTATTCAGCTCAGACCAAATAAAATTAGAAGTGCAACGTGCTTAGCCCACATCGACATGTTTTTTTTTTTTCAAATCCCAGGAACAAGCACTAAAACTCAAAAAAATCCCAGCTATAGAGTTTATTCTGGCTCTTGCCACCCTATAGGACTGCCCCTGTGGGCTTTCAAGACTATTATTCTTCACCAGAATAGACAGCCTCATCTTTCTACCAAGGAACAGCTGGTGGTGTTGAACTTCACACCTTGTGGTCAGCAGCCCAATGAGTAACCCACTATTCCACCAAGGCGCTTACAGGTAAGTCCAGATGTGGGGAACTCCTAAGAGTGGGTTTGTGAGTAAAGTCTAGAAGGTGAAGAACACATTAAAAGAAAGCTAAATAGATATTTTGTAAAGAGCCAGGTCTTTGGGAAAACAAATACTTTCCTTTTGAAACAAGGAAAAGAGGGGAAAGGCCTGAGGACATCACTTGTAATGAGATGTAAAATGATCCATTCTCTCATAGTGCAGAAAAACTACGCCAAGTACACAGAAATTGCTGCAAAGCCTTCCAACATGTTAGCAGAAGCTTCCTTCTCCCCCATCCAGATGACAAATAAAACACATAGAAGTCCCAAAGCCTGAGCCCAAATCCCCCTGGCATTCTGACAGGCTCTGTGGGCCTCGGTGAGGTGGATGTGTGTTTGTAAACTGCCAACCGGGTTGAATTGTTGTAGTGTCTCTTCTGACAAGCGATGCCACACAAATGTCTCAGAGAGGAGGTTCCTGGGGAGTGTGAGCACGGGGCTTGGGCCGGGAGGCGGGAGAGAAGCTTCCTTGGCTGTCTTGGGAAATGAATGATCTACTTTAAAGAATCTTACAGACTATCATTTGAATCAAACCCTGATGGCTACGATAAAGCACTGCAGACAGCACAAGAAGTGGCTCTCTCTCTCTCTCTCTCTCTCTCTCTCTCTCTCTACTTCACGTATCCTCATCTTTACAAGGGGCCAAGAAGGCACCCTAAATAACTTCACTACAAAACAGGTAGTGAAGCGGTTGTCTGCACACATCACCTATGTGGATACCAAACACAACCTAAAAAACAAACAGGGCAAACTGGATGTGAATCTGGTGAGGAGAGGGGGCAAGGACAGTAAGGTCACACATGAGCAGGACCCTGGAGAAGGGTCACTCAACAACCAGCTGGCCTTCTTCTTGGTCAGGGGTCAGTCAGTGAGCACTGGTGGACACTGTTCTCCATGACAAAGAACAGCCCGGTGATCGCTGGCTCATCAAATATTTACTGAGAGTTTTCTGTACGCAAGAGGCTGCTGGTGGGGCATGCTGGTCACCAGAGATACCTACGCTGGGCGTGCTGAGTTGATCAGGAAATGGCCGCTGGCAGGTGCTTCTGGAAGGAACGGCCATGTGTGATTTTCCAGGGGGGCTGTGCTAAGGGAGCAGAACACACATGGGGGAGAGGGAGAGCTTGAGAGGAAGAAAAGAGATATGTGCTTCCCAGAAAAGACATGGCTCTGAAAGAGGGAGAAATTCACCAGGTAGCAAGGAGAAAAAGGGCCTCCAGTGGTGAGGGTGAAGTCTGGAATAGCCCCCAAAAGGCTAGATGGATGCAGGGAAATTCCTCTTGGGGTTGGCAGAGTGAATGGGAAATGACAAAGAGGAGCTCAGAAGACCCATGACCCTGTGGGGCGGGAAGAAGAGGCCACCAGTGGTACTTGGAGATGCTGATGGGCAGAATTAGAAGAGGGATGTCTTCTTCCATCAGGAGTGACCATCTCAGACACCGGAGAGAGGGTCACAATGGCAGGTGCTGGGCTTGGGGGTGGAGATGGGGGAGTCTTCGTGTTGGCCAGGCCCTTGGATGGAAAGAATCGGGGAGAGGGAGACCCAGGAGAGACCGGGTGTGACGGAAACCACAAGGGCCAGAGGGAACGGCGGGAAATGGCATGTCTCTGAAAAGGGGTACAAAAAGAGAAGTGCCTGTCCCAGCCCCCTTGGAGGGAAACCGGAAGAAATCTGAGGCTGACGGAATGGTCGACAGTGCAGTCGTGAATTTTCCTTTGGTCTCAAATTACAGCTCTCAAATTAGAAACCTCAGTTCCACACAGCAAGGACGATGCTCAGCACATACAGTCGGCCCTCCATGAATATTTGCTAGGGGTAAAAATGAATAAATGAATGAAGAAGAAAAGAAAATGATCACCCTGAAGGGCCCCAAACTCCCTTCGGAGGACACGGGGCTCTCACTGCATATGGAAGGCGCGGCCTCCTGGCAGTCAACATGCCAATCAGAACCAAGTCAAAAAAGGAAAGGCATCGCAGTTCCTGAAACAGAAGGGTCTTCTCCAAGACTCAGCGCGGAGCCTGCAGCATCCGACAGCCGGGCTTCCACTTTCTTAAAAGCTTCATATAAGGAAGACGGGGAGAGGCAGGCAGATGCCATTTCCAAACGTGGAAGCGTTCTCCCAGACCTGCTCTGCATTGCAGATGTCACTTATAAAGAGGAGGTGACAGTGGCCTTTGGTTGTTAAGTCTTCTTCGCGAGCCTTATCTTTGAATTCCCCGCACCCCGCACCCTTCACGCAGCTGCAGAAAGCAAGAAGATTCAAGCCAGTTGCCAGAGCCCTCATCCATGTGGGACCCTGAGCGCCGGGCAGGTGGCAGCTCCATGTGGCTGGTGTCCCGCCTTGGATGCCAGCGGCCACCAGCAGCGGCTGCAGATATGCCAACACTCAGACAACGAAGGAAGTATGACAAGTAGGCCTGCACCCACTACTGATTTATTCTAGTCACTCACTGGCGAAAGTGGATGTGGGAAGTATAATAAGGAACAGCGGCTCTAGGCGGTATAAGAACCAAATCCCAGACCCATGGCCTTGAGACAATTCCAGGGGCAGAGTTGAAGTGCACTGTAGGATCTCCCAGGCTGTACCTCCTTAGGGACAAGAACAGCCTCACCTTGTTCCCTGGGAGTAGGTATTGGGTTAGAACTGCCAACCTTCTGTGTAATATCCATGTGCTTCCTCACTGGGCCTCCGGGGCTCCTTTAAGGTCAGACGGAGAGGTGGACAACGCATCCCTTAATACTCAAGGTTCCAAAGAGCTCCTGATCTGTCGTTTCTAATCTACTGGGTATTCGTGATGAGGCCCAGTCACGTGACTTACAGTCAGTCACAGCTAATTAATGATGTAAGATTCAAAGCTGTGCCCACACCAGCAAATTGCTTCCTGCCGCTTTCCTGTATTCAAGTGACTCCTGCTTTATCCCTCAGATCTTGCTTCTTGCCACTTCCCTGGGCAAGGCTATTGATTAATGCTTGCCCACGAATGCCGAGGAGCTGATGGCATAGCGGCTGCTCAATTGAGCTGCTAACCACAAAGTCAGCAGTTCAAGATCACTAGCCGCTGCTAGAAGAGAGGACTTTCTACTCCCACAATGAATGAACAGTCTCAAACTCATGGGGCAGTTCTACCCTGTCCAATAGGGTAGGACTGTGAGTCGGCATGGAGTCAATGGCAGTGAGAAGAATATCGAATAAAGTTATCAAACAGTCTTTACTGGAAAAGAGTCGTCCTTAATGAAGAGACAAAATGTTTGCTCCCCTCAGTATTAACATTCCTTTTCCTTTAAAACATTGGCCACCAACCCATGCTGGTTTCCAGTTTTTAAAAATTTTTGATTCCTAACTTTACAGTCTGGGGAATTCAGTCAATTTTGCTTCTCTGGCTTTTCCTTCCAAGGCTCTAAGACACAATTATGACTATTGGTTGGTTTTGAGGAGGACAGGACACTCTGGCTCATCCACCTGCTGGACTAGACCCTGGTTCCCACCTAAACACTGCCTTGCCTAACAGGATCCTTGATAGAAAATGAGTACAGGGTAGAAAAATCAAAAGATCTTCTGAAACACCGTAAGGAAATTTTGGAACCATAAGACCCTGTGTTAGTGCGGGTAGACCTAGAAAAACAAATTCATAAACACTTATATGTGTGTAAGAAAGGGTTGTTGTTTTTTATCCCCACGTGCGCACTAAGAAAGGGTTTTATATACAAGAGCAACTGTAAATTAAGAAAACATGTCAACCTAGTCCAAGGTCATAAGTCCAATATTAGCCCATATGTCCACTACCAGTCTATAAAGTCTTCTTCAGACTCAGGAAACATAAGCAATGATGCTAAATGCAGGAAGATCCCAGGCCAGTGGAAGGAAAGTTTTGTGGATCCAGGGGCAATGCAAGCATCTCAGCACTGGCAGGGGTCTCCAGGTGGCTCCTGCGGCTTCAGAGGTCAGGTTGCATGCATGTGGCTTGTCCGACTCAGGGCACTGGGGCAGCTTCATGTGCCTTCTCCTCAGGGTCGTCTCGCAGGAAGTCAGCCTTGTCAGTAGAGTCTCCAAGGAAGTGAGCCGAGAAAGATGGTGTCTCTGCCTCCAACAAGGAATTGCCACATGTCCCAGAATGCTCAGGAGGCCAGGCACACAGAGGTCTCGTTGGCTATCTCCAGATGGACAGGCTAGACTCCACCCCTCCACTCTTCATCCTCAAATTGATACCAGATTAGGTGACTGTCACAGAGCCTATGAAGTTTTGCACACTGGGTCTCTCTAGGTAGAAAATACTAGTCGCGTGCTGAGGCCCTGGGTTCCTGACGTCAAGGTGCCCGCTGCCACGGCTGTTCCCAGGATGAGCCAGAGGGACCAACCAGTGGAGCCCAGTGATGCCTCCTGCACGGGGTTGAAGCACGGGCAGAGCCAACCTGTACCCATGGAGAGACGCCAGAGTGGGTCCCTCTTGACAAAGGATCCTAAAGGGTTAGAGAAGGAAGTCTTCTCAGGCCCTAAAAACCTTGGCCTTGGGCAACCTCTGCTTACAGTCGAGAGTCCATACAGACATATGAATCTCTCCACAAGGATGTCTACCTATCTGTCACTGGCTGCACCTGTCATACTTCAATGAAAAATATTGTAAATAGGGCTTTTTTTTTTTCAAATGGACAGGTTTTGAATTCAGAGTCCAGTGTGGGCTCCCGTATTCACACTACAGGATGACATGCCAGCAGCTCCCTGGAACTAGACTTGCTTTTCTCTCCATGTGGCCAATAATTTCTCGCTTACTTACAGCGTGGTCAACCACAGGAACGGGCTTTAAAGAATGCTCGCTGTGCTTAGAAGTAAGAAATATAAAATGTTCTTCTCCCTCAACGATTGAAACGATGACTGGGAGGTCATCAGGAACTCCTGTGTCTATTTCAGCTGTCAAAGCAAAGCCAGGGCAGTGCCGGCATTTCTAGGTTCAAAATGCTCACAATCAAAAGCAGCCATCAAGTCAGTGCTAACTCACGAGGACTCGGGAAGTTGGGGTAGAACTGTATGTGGGTTTCTGAAACGCTAACTCTGGATGGGAGTCGAAGGTCTCCTCTTTCCCCTGCAGAGGGGCTGGTGGCTTAGAACTGCTGACCTTGTGGTGAGCGGCCCGATGCATAACGCACGGCACCACCAGGGCTCCTTCGGATCCACGCCTCACAGAAAGCTAATGAAGGTACTCAGAGTCATTACAAAGGAAATCTTAGGATGCTTCTACCTCTTTCCTGCTTGCTAAGCAGCTGCTCTCACTTGCCTCCCTTGTATCAGAGACCTTTCTCTTCGCTCTTAAAAACTAACGCGTTCTCAAGAAATTAATGTTACTTAGTTTTGGAGGGGTTGGGGGGAGTGGGGGTGGAAGGGGTGTAGGCTTTGGCTATAAAGAAGGTCTTTTTAAAGATCTTTGATCATGAAATGGAAATAGTCCCTGTGGAGTGCGGCACATGGGGGTGAGGGGAGAAACAGGTGAGCAATATTGGCATTAAATGGTCAGATAGCAGTGATTAGGACGACGAAACTTTAAAATGACATAGGAAAAGCTCTGGGTATCACACAGAAGCCAACACAACAAAATGTACAAAACAGAGATGAGAAAATTGAGAAGTGTGTGTGTGTGTGTGTGTGTGTGTGCGCGCGCGCGTGCGCGCTAAGAGGTGAGGGATTTGGGAAAATAATTTTCAAAATCACCCAGAGAAACCTTGCAAACACCCAAAGGAATATAAGTAATAAGAGGGAGAAACGGGTTTTTTTTGTTGTTGTTGTTGCTTTGTTTCGTTTTGCCCCCTGTAGGTATGCTCATGTTATTTCTGACACCAAATTACATTATCAATTTAGAATTCAAAAATCCGATGTAAAAGGGCCTGCAGCTGAACCTAGACCGACTTCACTGAATACTGAGTATGCGCTGCTCGGGCCCTGCTGGCCCAAAGAAGATGGCTTGTTCAGAATACACGAAAGGGAAGCACGCAGATTATGTGAACACGGTGCACTGCACAGCATCTTCTCTACTGCCTCTTGGATGTGAGCTTCCAATGGTAACTGACACAAGGGTAAAATTTAATTCCGAATGATAAGAACGCCTGTACCTAAGACACCTGTTTAACCCCAGGTCAGAATCACAGCAAGCGAGCCATGATGGTCGCAGGTTTACTTGGAAATGTGTACACGGATGCGTCCCCTATTAGCTCCCCTATTAACCAGCTTTCTTATTGCCTCAACAGCCACTGAAGGAGGTAACGGGGGGTGGGAGGGGTGGGCAGGGGGAGCTGTTCTGAGGTGAGGATGTCCAACCAAAACATGAAGTGGAATCCTCATCCCTGTGCCTATCCTACCTCCTGGCCAAGTAGAGGGTCAATGAAACAGAGGAAGGCCCTCAATGAGAGGGACTGACCCATAGCGGCTGCACCCATGGGTCGAACGAAGCAAAGACTGTGAAGATGGCACTGGGTAGCCTGGCCCCAGGGCAGCTCTGAGCTGGAATGCACATGAAAGTCCCTAACGTGCCTCTTGGTGCCAGCCTGGTTGGGAGCAGGGTCTTCTTCCATCGGTCAATGGGAACGTAGAGTGTAGGGTGTGCCCCATACCCAATCACTTCTGAGATATACACAGGGTGGATCAAACCTGAAGGGAGCACTCGCCAGGGCAAGGAGATGTCACCTGGAGGGTCACCAAGGAACCCAGGAACAGGAGAAAGACGTGGTGTTCAGGATCTTCCCCCAGAGGGGACAGAATCTGCTGCCCGGTAGAGTCAGTGCCCGGAAATTGGACTTTGAGCTTCTAGACGATGGGGAAAGAAAGATCTGGTCTTTAAAGTCACCCACTTGTAGTCTGTCTCTCTGTGTGTTGTGTGTGCGTGTGTTCTTTCTTCTATGCTAGCACTAGGAACTTTAAACACAAAGAAGGAATAGAAAAATAGGTAATCCAGGAGCAGAGAGGACAAAGAGCAGGGAAGAGGAACTACAAGACCAGCCAAGGCAAGGGCAACCACAGTGCCATGTACCTCCTAATGTCTGGTGGGAAAGACGTCAATGAGGGGAGCAGAAGGAGTGGATTGTAACCCAGGGACCCTCTACTGAAAACGCAGCACGCAACAGTGTACAAATGCAGCTCACATGAGCAAGGCTGAGAGAGGCACATCCGCCCCGAGCTCTGAGGTCTTACAGTATCAGACAGGCTTACAAACAGAGAGAGAGAGAGAAAAAATGGAGGCCTGGCAGCTCAGCATACAGTTAGGCCGCCTGCCCGCCTACAGGGTAAGTTTAAGATCTCAGAGAAGGGTATTGTCTTCCATAGAAAAAGAATTTTCTTATTTCTGGCTTGTTTTGGCCACTAGGAAAATCCTCCTTATGCATTGTGGCCATCTTTGAAATATTCAACCAACTCATTTGAATCCATACTTAAGAAACCAAGGAGAACAAAATGATGCCCTCTCTCTTGAATGACAGTTCTTCATCCTTGTGGAAATCGATAGTAAACTCCACTATGCTTCTTCCACTGCCTTGACATGTCCAGTAGCCTCTCCTGATTCTCGTAAGGAATGGTTCAGACCTCCCTGCTCACTGCATTTGGCCTCACTGGCCACGTTCACAGAAATGTGCACTGGCAGACAGACTTCACGTATCGAAAAATTATGTTCCTCTCCCTAGTGTCCATGGAGACATGGCCTGAGAGTCTCAACATTTGGGGGGGGGGGGTGGATAACAGAGAAATGTGGTGCTTGGAGTCTAAATCTAGCGTTACCCTACATTGCATGGTCCCTCTGGGTCAGACCAGGAGTCCTGGTGGTACACAGCACAAACCATCCGGGCTGCCACCAGAAGGATCACTGGTTCTTCTGAGGGAGAAAGAGGCATCCGCCTGAGTCTGTAAAGGTTTACAGACTGGAAACCCTTGCAAGGCTCTGTCCCTTCTTACAGAGGGGCCTGTGAGCTGCCGGGACCACAGCAGACTTGGTGTGATTTATAGGCTAGGCAGTCAGAAAGGCTAGCGGTATTTGCAAAGACTCTAAAAAACATTGTTTTCATTAAAAAAAACGCAGCCCGGGCTGGCCCCTTTCCCTTCCGTGCATGAATAATGCATGATCTACAACCAAATCGGCTAGACTGTCTAATCACCTGCATCTTTCAAAATGTCTCTATTGGCTTTAGCTCATTAAGAGCAAGCATGTACCTGTATAAAAACATCACATACCTGTGAGCCCTCCCAATAATATTCTGCCGAATGCTGGGGCACACAGCAAGTGTGCACGTGAGGAGCCACTTGACTGCACTTCTCAAGCACAAAAGTCAGATGTCAGGGAAGGAGTGGAGAATTATCTCAACTGGCGATGCCTGCACTCATCCTCAAACATTTACCCCAAATCCCTTGCTCCCAAACAGACCTCACCCACTCCTGGGTGGCTGGCCCTCGTTATATCCACTAGCAAGAAGCCAACAGGGGCTAGTGTACTTTCTGAAGTCAAAAAACCAAGCCAAAAAAAAAAATATATATATATATGATGTGAACAGAAATCGAGCAAGAGGCTGGATATGCAAGATGTGAAAGCTGGATTTCTTCTATCAGAGAACGTTTTATCAGCTTGGACGTGTTTCTGTAACTCGGGAAAAAGTGATGAGGTGACGGTAACTCACGCCAAGCCTTCGCTATCAATGTAAGTCATCAATGGAAGAAAACAAGACGATAAAATACTCAAGTTTCTAAATAACAGCTAGTAAGATAAATAAATATGATTCGTAGCTACAAAGAATCTTCGTTGAGAATTAACGTGGCTGAATCTAAAATTGCTCTTCTCTTTCTCCCCTGCCTCGTTAGCAAGGGCTGAGGGCACGCTGCCAGGGGACACCCGGCCCTGGAGAGGGGATCATGCTTGGACAGGGACAGAGAGGAAGACCCAGATGAGTTAGAAGGACCCAGCAGCTACACAATGGACTCAGACCTAAACACAAGCGTGAGGGCGGGGCCAGAATGGAAGGCCTTTCCTGCTATTGTACACTGGGCCGCTGTGAGCCAGAACCAACTCGGTGGCCACTCACAACCCAAAAGGTAGTGAACTTGGGGCAGAGGGGAAGTCACCAACCTGGCAGCCAGACCTCAGACAGGTATGTGGACACTAGCGTTCAGGGCAGCATGGCTCACAAATCGCCTAGTGTCCGTCCATGGATGAGGGGTAGGTCACGAAGGGACACACCTCCAGTGCAGTGGGCCCTAAAGACTGATGAAGGTCTGCCATGTGTCACGGGGCTGAGGGAAGTACGCCAGGCATAGAAGGACTCACACTGTACGCTTCCACTGCTTGCACTCTCTGGAACATCCCAAGACTTTGGGACCCTAGTTTTTGAGCAGGGACGAGGCGCTGGAGGCTGGGGCTAGTGAGGCGCTCTCATCCTAGAAGGACACTGAGTTCTCTCTGAAGGGATGAAAACGTGTGGACATAAAAACGGGCGGGGGTGTTGGCTGTGCTGTGGTCGCCATTGACGTCGCTGAGTGGCACACTAGGCCGAGTTTCAGTCGACAGCATGTGCTGACAGCCACTCTCTCGGGCTCTCCCTGAGACTTCAGCACCTCGGATGGGTCAGGCCTCACGCCAGGCGTGTTACGTGATTCCAAAGACACGGCTCTCAGGTTTGCTTGAGGAAACGGACACTCTGGTCTCTCCTCTGCCCACACTACCGCCCACCCAGCACACCCCACTCCTGTCCAGTTGTGTGTGTTCCTGCCACGTGGCCACTGCCATCCTTTCACTGGCCTTCCCTCGGCCCTGGTCAGATCCCTCTCCCACCTGGATCTTCAACAGCCCTGCTCACCCCCGCCATGCTCGAAGGTCCACTTTGTAGCAAGGACTTCCCGCCAGCTGGCCTGCTCTCAGCCGCGCCCACTCACCATCTCACGCCCCTCTCTTCTCAGGCCTCAGTCCCAGGCTGCACGCGCTGTGTTTTTGTTTTCTGCGTTCCGTGAGGACAGAGAGTCAGTCCCTGCTGGGTGGCCAGGGCCTGGCACAAAAGGACATGCTCCACAAACCTGGGTGGACACAGGAGTGAGGATTCTCTTGCTGAGCATGAGGGGTGTGGATGGGGAGGTGCAGCCGGCGTGTGACACTGCTATTGCTGCTGAGCCACTTCTGACGCACCAAGGTCCCTGGGTGCAGAGTACAACTACCCCGCAGAGGGGGAAGATGGCCAAGCCAGTGCTGGGAGCCCTCTAGCTGTTTCCGAAGTGCCAACCATTTGGTATGGGTGGGGCACGTAACTGTGAAGCATGAGCCAGAGGCTGGTAACAAAGGCTAATTCTTTTTTTTTTTTTTTAATCATTTTATTGGGGGTTCTTACAGCTCTTTTTAGGGGGGAGGCATCACTGCCCTCTGATGCTAAGAGTATGAGGCCCAGCCTTGCTGCTGGATTTGAACTTCCAACCCAGTGGGCCACAGTCCCGAGCACAAACATTACGCCACCGGGGCTCAGCCCACAAAGGCTAATTCTTAACATTCACCCGAAAATACATCCATCACAGAGAAATGAAGCCGCTGCCAGGGAGTCGATATCAACTCATGGTGACTCTGTGTAGGGTCACTGAGACTATACAGGGGCATGGGAGAGACAGTCTCATCTTTCCCCCAGGGATCGGATGGTAGGCTGGAACCACCAACTTTGAGGTTAGCAATCCGATGCTGCTGCCCAGACAGCACCCCCAGGACTTCTTTGTCATTAGCAGAGGAGGCCACACAGGGTGATGTTGAACAGCATCAAGGTTTCTGAAGACTTGGATGACTTCCCATGTGGGGTCAGCTGAGGGGTGCCGGCCCTGCCACTTCAGGCACCTCAAACAGTCGCAGGGGCTAGGTGTCCCTCGAGAGCAGGGCCTGCTCGCTCAGACCGCTTCCTACACTGTTGTCAATGGGCAGCTGCTCCATCAGGGATGTCATTGGATGGAAGACCACAGTTGCTGGTGGCCAGAACATTAGCTTACTTAAAGGAAGGTCCACAAAACTTCAAAAAGACACCTACTGCCCATTACGCAACGTACTCACAACCTCCAGGAAACCCCCCACCCCCACGTCACCTGCCCCCTGGTCAATAAAGATTTCAGCTTTCACTGGACTCAGCATCCTTGACGGGCTGTCTGAGCCCCCTGAGGGGTGGCGGGTGATAAGCAGTGCAACATGGCTCGCAGTCCACGTGCTCAGGATCCCCACCCTGTGCTCCAGTGGCCACTCCTGGCCCGTGGCAAGAGCCATCAGCACCCCGTACGTCTCCAGCTTCTAGCCCAGGGGTTCTCAGCCTTCCTAATGCTGCCGCTCTTGAATGCAGTTCCTCATGTTGTGGTGACTCCCCCAACCATAACATTATTTTCATTGCTACATCCTTAACTGTGTTTGTCCAGGTAAACTAAGGAAACAAAGCCACAGAAACACTTATGTATAAATGAGTTTTATATCAAGGGTAAGTGTGCATTCAGAAAGCATCCCAACCCAGTGCTATCCAAGTCCATGAGTCCAACATGAGCCCCTATGTCCGACACCGATCTACAAAGCCCTCCTCAGTCTCACAAAACACATGCAAGAATGTGGACTGCAGGAGGAAAGCCCAATCAGTGAGTGTGTCAGCAGCTCAGCGCTGGCAGGGGTCTCCACGTGGCTGCTCCAGCGCCCAGGGCTGCCTCAGGGTAGGTCCATGTGGCTTCTCCTCAGGATGTTTCACAGGAAGTGAGCCTTGCCAGCTGAAGCAGGGAACTGGCTAAGGCAGCTGCACTTTGGTCCGACCATCAGAAAGCAAGAGACCCGAAAACTAGAGAGGTGAAGCTCACTGAGCCGTTTTATCTCTCCGCCTTTCAATTAACCCCACATTTACTGGCCAGGTTGGCACAATAAACCTTAACTATTCCGATAACTCTAATTTTGCTACTGTTATGAATCGGCAACCCCTGAGAAGGGGTTGCTCAGCCCCCAAAGGGGTGGTGATCCACTGCTCGACCCCCTCCCCATGTCACCTGAGATTGCAAACATCTGTTCACCAGGGTCTCAGAGGAAATGCAGTTCATGGAAGCAGAGGGTTCATTACCCAAGCGCCATTCCACAGAGGGCCAAAGCCAGAGTCGGGCAGAAGTCACACACAGTGGCACGTGCTCCTCACTTGAACATGTAAGGTGCCAGTCAGCATCAAATAAGCATTTATTTCTCAGTCAGGGAATGACAAAGCTTGAGAGGCGGGAGGAAGGCAGCGTGGCAAACCTCGCAGCTCCTTTACTTCACAGAGCAGGAAAACTCAGAGTGGGGGTGCCTGGGTAAACGTCTGGCTAAATTCGACATTCTAGACAAAAGTTTAGATAGTGTGGTTCATTGTCAACACGGTGTCACTAATCACAACTCATCAAGTTGGAAGCCAACGAACGTATATGCAGGAAGAGAAAGGGGTCCTTCTGGTTTCACCATGAACACTATCTGCCATCTGCACCGCCCCCCCCGCACCCCCACACCCCCCAATCCGAGGCCCACAAGATAGACACTCCCCATTGATCAGACTGACTCCCTGGGCTTCTCTTGAGTTTCCAGAGAGAGCTTGAAACAGTGAGCAACTCAGAGGAGATAGCAGCCCTGAGTCACACCACACGTGGAAAGGATTAGTTAGGGGAAAGTACTTACTTCACAATATTCTCGGCTAGAAATCTTGCTGCCAGGCAACCATTTGGTTTTCCCTCATTTAGACCCACCAGTTGAAAAAGCTGACCCAGTGACCTCCTATCACCCAGAGCTTTCGTGAAGAGTTTAATTCATCCAGTGTTTCGGCAGGTGGGGAACAAGGCGAGAAAGGTGATGCTGTGTTCCATGTTCAATAGACACTCTAAGAGACGAGCTGGACCAGAAAGAGGACAGCGTACAGGAAGTATTAACTAGACACGAGTAGTCTTCTAAGTGAGACTCCAACGGAATCTACCAGCAAGAAGCACACCCACCTGTGGGATTCATGAAAGACAAATCACAAAACCCCAACCTGAAGGAGGCACAGGTTATAAGAGCTTAACTCATCAACACCCAATTTGCAGCAGGCTATAGGTGGCAGTGAGCATCCATGACTCATCTGTGGGGGCCCTGCATAGAGGAAGCCTTGGCTAGAACTCCCTTCTGACCAGTCGAGGGGCACAAATAACCTTGCTAACAGACGGAGACTATTTTAAGCTTGATTATGGCAGAAGA
Source organism: Nesogale talazaci (assembly GCA_004026705.1). NCBI lineage: Eukaryota > Metazoa > Chordata > Mammalia > Afrosoricida > Tenrecidae > Nesogale > Nesogale talazaci. The sequence continues at coordinate 147,778 of PVJH01002872.1, forward strand.
AATGAGGTTACAGGTTACAAAGTCATGTCTGGTTATTAGAGCTCCTTCTTGACCCATGTTAGAGTTGATCTAGTTTTCAATTATTTCCTGCTTTCTTCTTCCCTCTGTTTTCTTTTAATCTTGTCTTTAGTCCTTTTTTGAAAAACATTTTTTTGTTTTTATTTAAAAAAAAAACGCCAGGGCTGAGCCCCAGTGGCGTAGAGGTTGTGCGCGGGACTGTGGTCCACTGAGATGGAGGTTCAATTCCAGCAGCGGCTTCACAGGAGCAAAGGCTGGGCCTCCTACTCCCGACACCAGAGGGCAGTGATGCCCCCACCCCAAAAAAAGCCATGAAGTTAAGAGTTCGTGGGTAGTGAGCAAGTTTGAAACCAGGCAATTGACCCACCCATCTATCCTGAAATATCCTGTGATATTTCACGGGGAAGAAGAGTGCAGGTGGGAGACAGGGACACTCCCAAGTAAGCCTGTGAAGTCACCAGCTTCCAGGACCTTATACAGGGATTGTATGGAAAGACGGTGGAAATGACCACTGGGTCGATTTACACAACAGTAATGAGGGTGATTGGCCAGGTGGTGTTCTTAGACCGCTGGTCCAGAGTTGTCAGCACGGAAAGGCTGCCAGTCTGCCAAGAATGCACTGGGTACTGAAGGAAAGTGATGAGAAGAAGGTGTTGAATAAATGAAGGGTAGATAAGAAGCAGGCAGGCAAAGCTTCCAGAAGATGGGGGTCCCAGGAGTGCTGGATGCAGGTGAGCAGCAAAAGAAAAATAGGACCCACATACTTCAAAAAGTCACTGAGGATGTGAATTCACAAAGAGGTAGTGTTAAGGAAAGGAAGATGTTGTGTTTAAATAGCTGCTGACCCCTGGTCAATGCAGGGCTTTTTGGTTTTACACCTTTTGAACTTCTTGTACCTGACACTACTTATGAAGAACAAATATCACCTGCTTTTCAGGGAATTAACTTCCCTGGCAGGCCACAGAATATTCCTCTGTCTTCCACTAAGAGTTACACAGAGAATGAATCAAGGGAGCATGTACACATATTTATAGCTTGTAAAAAACGTTCTCCAGTTCTAATCGTCAATTAAAATTCTGTGAATGAAGGCACAGACCCAACAAGTGAATAGAAACAGCGAGAGTGCTATCAAGGCTCACGACAATTCTCTAACAAAAGAGCTGAGACACAGTATTAAAATGTAGTAAATGCCATGAGGGAAAGAAAAGTACTTTAAGCAGTATCTTCTGCATAGTAAACTTGGGAGAAACCTTTCCTCAATTTGCCACACACCCCTGCCTCCTAAAAAAAAAAAATCTTTTTTAAGACAATGGAATTTCTCTGCAAGCTTTTTGAAACCTCTCACACAAATTTACCAGAGATGACTTCTATAGATGCACCAACCATAGTTGAGCAAATGGTGCAACATTACAAAAACGTCTTAGATTCACTAAAAACCTTGAGGCACTGAGGGTCCTTAAGTCTCTTCGTCTCCAGAGAAAAATAGGGAGGAAAATCAGAGACCTGAGGGCACAGTGAGTCTACAAAGTCCACACAACCGCATGGACCACCGACTCACTGGCCTGAGACCAGAAGAACTAGATGGTGCCCAGTGACCGTGGCCTGCCACGTTGAACGAGATCACAATTTATGCTACTGGTCAGAGTGGGAGAAAACTGTAGACCCAAACTCCAAATCATAAAAAAGACCGGACGTACTGGTCTGATGAGAGACCAGCAGGAGCCCATTACCCCCCTCCACGCTTGGACGTGAAATCACAATGAAGTCAAATAACTAACAAGAGTCTTTCACTGAACAATCAGGCGCTTCCTCCTCAGAACTCAACCATTAAAGACAACGGGGGGCAGCGTCTGATCAGAAACACAGTTCAGAAGGCAAGACTGGGGACAGGAAAGGTAATGGAAATGGGGACACTGGGAGGACGTGGGAAGAGCGCTATTATTACATGAAGGGCTGTCCAACTCACTGGTTCTGTCCATGTTCACCCAAACCACCAAACAAACCTCAGTAGCATCGTGCAGGAAAGCTCTTGTGTCAGGGAAAGAAATCCTGAAACAGGGAATTGCATACACACACACAGTGTTCATTCTCAGAACATGGTCTTAGAACCCATTTTTGTGGAAAATGCTCGCAGAGTAGTTATTGACATCACTGCTGAACAGCTTCCATAGGGTTTCTTTTATTCTTGGTAACAAATGTCAGTGCAAGGATTCCAATTACCCAAGTCGTAGGATAACGCAGCAGTGAATTATGCTGTTCAATCCACGTTAGAAAAAGCCTATAATGATTAAGGTAGGTTGTCCCTTCCCTCACAATTAGCAACACTAACTAAGTAGAAATCAATTGTAATTGGAGAAGAGAGTGAGTACTAAACTAATTACCAGTCAGAAACAGAGAGAGAGAGAGAGAGAGAGAGAGAGAGAGAGAGAGAGATTGAGATTACACATGTATGAATGAGCTTTGAAAAATTCATGGAAAAAATTCCGGTAGTCTTTCATTGCTATTTTCCATCACCTTTGTGCAGTCCCTCAGAGTGTGTGTGTGTGTGTGTGTGTGTGTGTGTGTGTGTGTGTGTGTTGGTGTACAGTGTGCTCTGCAGTGATTGAGGTTTGAAGCACACAGCGCAGTTACGTGTGGATTTCCTCCCTCCATCCACCCATTGTGGTGAGTGTGGTGAGGCCCTGCTTACCACTGTGTGCAGGTTAGGGCGTGAGCAGCTAGGTACAGCCCCAGGGAGGACCGCTCATGGGGTCGTGACAAGGGACTCCGGTCTTTACGCAGCCGCTCCCAATGCCTGAGCGGCCCTCAACAGCCAGGGGAATTCAGCCCCGTCTTGCTCCAGGGTCAAAGGTAAGTTCCAGGTGGGTTTTCTCGGGTGGCCCCTCACCGTCTCATCCCGATGCACTCTGCCCACACAGTTCAGGAGTGAAGTACATACAGATGCTACGGAGAGATTACCTGCTATAATCTATCACAGACACAGTTTTATCAATGTACACATATGAACATACACACATATATACACAAATGTGGGTATAACTATATTCAATGCATATGTGAAAGGCTTCAAAAGTCTGCTGAAAAATTCCATTATCCTTTTATTCTATTTTCTAAGAGATTTTTTTAAGTTCCTTTGTATCTAATCTAGAAATTTCATATGCTCTAATTTACCTAGCATAGGCCTATTATGTATATAAAAGCATATACATTATATATGATACATATAACCATATCAATAAAATCTAGAAATTCATACCTTGTAATTTGTGGATTATATATATGCCATGCATCTATTTTATGTATCAACTAAACCTATACAGAAATACTTTGAATTCTCTTAAATCTGTGAATCTTAAAAAGATCCAGGTGTTGCAACTGAATTTGCTAAGGCAGGTTTTGTTGTAAGGTTAAGAAAGTTATTTTTAAAATCTCTAGGTTTGGTAGTGTAAAAGTCAGCCCTTTTTTTTAAACTTATACTTTTGAGTTTTGCATTTAAAGCCAATTAGGGGAAAATAAGGCAGTACAAATTCAAATAACTGTTTACCTAAATAAGACCTTTGAATTTAACTAGCGCTAATGGTATCAATTTAATAAGTGTTGCTTAATAAGAAGGTAGGATAATATCAGCAATAAAATGTTTGTGTTCAGTACAAGTACGTATAATACTGTCCCTGGAGAACCCAGTAGCATTTGTTTAACTATTATTCCAAACGCCTCAAATGTTTAAGGCGTTAGCTGAGAAAGTTAATGTGTTATCTTTATGCACATAATTTTTATTCCACCTAGGAGTTTCTGGCCCATTATGTAAAATAATACAAAAATATATACTGGCTCATTTCAGAGAAAACACACGAGGACTATTAGAGCCAGTCTCTGAGCCCAAGAAGTATCTTTTAAAAGGACTGCAGGGCTTAGGCTGTTGCCACATCAAAGTGCTGTAGCTGGGTTCTGAGCAATGATCTGAGCCTTCAAACCCATCTTATTGAAGCCACTAAGTGACCTTTCTTTGGGCGATACCCCACACATTTGATTGATATCATGCTTTTCACTTTTGGTAAGCCTTGTTTGTTCAGAGACCTGCCAGTTCTCAAAAGATATCTGAATCATTCCTATAAATAAAGTGGACAGGGGCCACCCCCTTTTTTCCTCTTAAGGATGAGAGAGAAAAGACTTGAGGGCTTGTGAATCACATAGCTGCCGCTACAACCGCTCTGCTGTGCTATGGAAACCTGGGAGCAGCCGTGTACAATGTGTAAGTGTAGAACATGCCTGCCTTTCAATAAAACCTTATTGACAGAAAGAGCCTCTAAGCTGGATTTCTCCGCTGGGCTATTGTTTGGCCAATTCCTTGAGGAGGGAGGAGCTGCAGGAATGTGGAGGGAAGGGGAAGCGGGGAAAGGAAACTGGGGAGGGGCAGAGAGAGTAAGAGAACAAGAAAGCAATAGAGAGAAAGAATGACAGACAGACAGTCACAGACACAAAGACCATCCAATAAAAATCAGCCTGCAGTTTGACTCCAGAGACCACGGGGCTACTTCGTGGCCTGCCAGAATCTGTTCTATTGATCCTTTCCCTCTCGTAGAGAAGGCCTGGAAGATGGAGGACATTTTGACATGGGCTGAACGTCAGCACTAAGAAAGAAAGCACTTACGGATCTTCAGGAAGTGTGTCCCGGCTCTGACTTACCGCAGTAATGGATGGAATATGACAGTAATGTTCCTGGCTCCCGGTTTGCAGACAAATTTTGCTCCTCCGCCTTCAATTAAGTTGTCATCAGGACCCCCTTTTAGAAAAAAGGAAAAAAGAGAGAGATTTAGTTCCTTGGAACGTGTACAAAGCAACAAACCACGGCTATGCAGGAGAGCAGTGTGGTTCAAAAGGAGGATCATCTGTGAAAACAACTGCCTTCCAGACCCAGGGAATTACTTGGAGTGGCGCATCCCATCTTCCTCACTCAAATAAGCCATGGATTTAGTCCCCTCACTTGGGATGACCATAATGGAAGTTGGTTCTGACTCACAGTGACCCAATGGGACAGGGCCGAACCAACGGGCCCTGGGGTTTCCTAGACTGTAACGATTCATGGGAATTGAAAGTCTCATCTTTGTCCCTCAGAGCAGCTGGCAGTTTCAAACAACTGACCTTGTGGTCAGCAGCCCAACTAGGAACCACCGAGCCCTACGAATAAATGACTTATGGAAAGCAGTAGACAAGCACTCAGTGGAAGTTACCATTTGCGCTCCACAGTGGATGGAAGGGAAACTCTCAGGGGCAGGAAACGTGTCAGGTAAAGCTGCCCAGGGCCGTGAAGACTGGTGTGGACGCACAGGGCCCCAAGGGACCACATTTCAGCCCATCCCGAACCATCAACAGCCAGGGGTTACACATTTCAAACTCTGCCAGTCACGGGGGTGGTAAGACACCTGGTTATGTCATGGATCTTTAAGGACAAAAGTCCTGTGGCATTTTTTACACTGCTTAGAGTTTTCTTCTTGATGACAGTTAAGAGCTCTTTTAACTTTCTAAACGTAGTATTTTTACCATCCATTTTTCCGACACAATAAAGGCACAAAAGTAACTGGGGGAGGTAATCTCTCTCAAAGCTACCTTTTCTGCGCCACTCGGGAGCAAGCGTTGTCGTCAGTGTCCTTGTTCTGTGGGGCCATGGTCACCCCTGACACCAGCAATGTGGGTGTAGGAAGACACTTTAGAGTGTACCCAATGTTTTAGTTCCAAAATGGAAGACCTAGTCTCAAATGCTTCGATTGGGGCTCTATTTTCTTCTCCCTTAAAACTGTTTTCGGTGTGATTTGGGTGAAGGTTGGCAGAGCAGATCAGTGGGACTGCATTCAATGGTCACACAAATGCTGTTGCAGCTCATTTGATTGATGCTTTCTTGATACTACCAGATACTAAAGATACTGCCGGGACTCTGTTCTCATCAGTCCTCCTGAGAGTATCAGGGCCTGTCGCCCCTCCTCAAATTGTCGCAATGTTGTAAATTTATGGGAACGTGGAAGGGGTGTGCCATGAAAGCGTTAACAATGATGAGACTGCCTCCCAGAGAAAGGCAGTAAGAGCACCCTGGCTTTGGACTTCAGGGAGTCTGGAAGGTGCAGGAAGTATGTATCTGAGAGTGCCGAGGGAACTACTGCCCTTCCCCTTTGGGAGACACTCAGTCATAGCAGTCCCCAGCTAACACCACCTAAAGAGAGGGAAGCCACGTCTTCATCTGGTAAAACGGAGCAGAATGAGTTGGACATGCTTCACTCAGCAACTCTCTCCTCCCTCGGCTCAGAGTAGGCCTGCACTGCAGAGGGTTTTCAACATGGGAAGGACATTCCGGGGCCTTTCTGGATGAAGTCCCACGTTGCAGCCTTTCAGGTAGGGGCCAGCCCTTCACGCACATTCCCTGCGTGCACCTTTGCCAGCGTCCCCTCCGTGGTAGAAGGGAAGCACTTTTCAGAGATGCTCTGAAATGGCCCAGCCATTCTGGTAAGTGGGCAAATATATCCGTCTGATTTAGACATTCAGTTAGCAAGCTCATTTGCCTCTCAAACTAGGGTACGCGCATCAGGCCCGCTGCTACCATCTATACTCTTTCTCAATTGTTTAAGAACTTAAGTGTGTGTGGGGGAGGGGGGGAGGCAATGTAGACATCCCATATAATATTTCCTCTCCTTGGTCTAAATGAAGCGCTATCCTTCTGATTAAAGTTCTGTGCATAATACGGAACCCAACTAAATCTCACCTGGATTTATTATCTATCTTAATGGTCTCAGAAGGTCTGTGGAAATTGACCGGTAAAAAACGTGCCCAGTGCAGAAATCCATACCCTGGATCATGAGGGCCTCCCAGAGGCATTCAAGTCTAGACAAAGATCAGTGGGTTTCAGCCTCCTCGTCAGAGTGTGCTTTTTCTTAAGAAGGTAAGCAAAGCTAACCGCAAGTATGACTCTCGCTCCAAACTCATGAGTGTTCCCCCCTCTCATCTGGAGGGGGAAACGTCTCTCTTTTTCACTATTATAGCTGCGTCAGACAATCAGATATATCCAAGTTCTGCTAAGTCAGCTGTTCTGCCAATTCACAAAGAGAGCAAAAGGGACGCAGCAAAGCTAACACAAAGGCTTCTCGGTTAATAAAAAAACCTCTGCAAAAGGTCAGATGGTATGGGCACAACAGGGGGAGGGGAGGAGATAACAAATACACTTTTAAAATGAACATTTCTCCTAAGATGATAAAACGTAGTCTGAATATAATCACCATGGAAACGCACGCGCATGTGTATGTGTGTGTACGTGCGCGTGCAAACAAGCTAACGTTGTGCACTTCAGAAGCAATGTAGAGAACTCCCCATGAAAAGAATAAAGTTACCCCCCCCCAAAAAAAAACAAAAACGAAAGAATTCACCACCATCAATAGAAAGCATGGCTCAAAGGCCAGAGTAAGAGTGAGACCCCATCACAGCACCAGCCCCGTGGCAGGCTCTGATCTGTCGGGGAGGGACTGGAAGTTGGAAGAACTGATCCAGGAAGTTTGCCCCTTGGCAAGAAGAGCTCAAGCCCATGGGAGCTGGAATTGTGTGGAGCAGCAACTCACGCTGGAACTCTGCCTTCCGTGTCCAGAGTGATGTGTCCTTGGAAAACGTAATGCGTTTACAAGGGCAATCTCCTTATACCCCAGAGGGGTGATTGACGATGATTGACTTTTTGGTACCGATGGGGTGTTTGCTTTCCTGTCTTTAGTTTGCCTGTTCTTGTTTGTCTCTTGTTTCTTGCTAGTGGGTTTGATGCTATCGTGGGGCAATGAGTCTTCTGGGTTTGGAATTTGTCATAGTATGACTGCCCAGATAAACAGGAGTCATGCATCTCCCGGGACAAGCGTGGATCTGCCACTGAGCTCTGTTCTGATCACATGGCCTGACCTTCTGGATACCTTCATGAAACGGTCACTGAAGATAAAGGCACGACAGCAAAGTGTGGTGACGACAGGGGATGGTGCACCACTGTCCATAGGAATGGGGTCTGGTGAGGAGTCAACTAAGTCCACAGGGAAGAGGCACTTAACTTGTGTGATCCAAAGACAGCAATAACAAAGTTCAAATACGATGAAGGGAGAAGTATCAGAACCTAAATTGCAGACACCCAATTCATCAAAAAGACTCTGGAGGACAGTGGAAATCCTGATTCCATCTGCAGAGCACTTGGCCTGCTGAAGCCACTGGCAGATCTCCACGAGATTCTTCTAGGTGCGAGTATTTCCTGCTTGTTCCATGGCAAACATTTCTTCCTGGCCTCTTCAATATTCACGGTGGTCTTTTCTTTCTTACCCACAATTTGTATTTTTATCTCTGTACTATTATTGTTTTATCCTTAATATTTTATTTTGTTTGTTTGTTTGTTTCTGTTGGGTTTTCCAGTTTGGGAAGGACAGAGGAGTAGCATCATAGAGAGAAACTGCTGCAAGGATTTGGAGGGGAGGTGGGGAAGGGGCTGGGGAGCACACCAGGCATGTGGGAGTGGGGAGGGGCACTCTCTAGAACTGATGATGACAACACAACTCATTTGAAAAGTGACTTAACCAGGCTGAGTCCCGGTGGCGTAAATGGTTTGAGTGCGGGGCTGTAGCCTGAGGGCTTGGCGGTTCAAATCCAGCG